>PVIY010031808.1:0-29576 GCA_004026745.1 Myrmecophaga tridactyla | reverse complement strand
TAAAATTTGTGCCACAATATTCTATAGCACTCTACATTCCTAGAAAGATGAGTTAATTTTTTAACACTGTCATTTCTTACGGCTTTGAAAACCCTCACTGTGAATAGTATTCAAATACCATATCTGAAAAGAAATGAACACAATTTTGTAGAACTTAACATTTATTTCAGTTTTTATAGCTTCTAATGGAGGTACAAATATAACCATTTTTCAATTGTTATGGATAATGAATATTACTTAAAACTGTAAATATTCATAAGACAGATGAGTTACCAATTTACTGCATTAGTTAAAAAGCATTTTAATAAATATTAACTACCTTCCTGCGAGATTCAGCACAAGACTGAATCACAGATCACATCTACACACATTTAGCCAGAGCTACCAAAATGCTGCAGTCACATAGTGTTTTATAAAGGAGATATAATTTGAAAGCCCTGGGTGCGAAATAAACCACAATTTTCCTTTAAGTTCAGAGATGCTATAATTTCCCTTTTGCTTTTCAGCAGACACTGAACCATGGAAACTTTGTCCTTTTATTTATCTGCCTTACTCCGCTCTCTGTTTACACTTTTGTTTCTGGAGGGAATGCTAAAGTATAGTGGTACAAAAAACTGTAATTTAGTCTGCTCTTTTAAAGAATGGAAGTTTTTTCAGAGTGAGTACTCTAAGTATTACAATAAATAAATGCTTTGTTAAAACATATCACTTTAGGGTGGCTGCCGTGGCTCAGCAGGCAGAGCTCCGACCTGCCGTGCTGGAGGTCTGGAGTTCGATCCCTGGTGCCTCCTGCCCATATGCAAATTAAAAAAAAATATATATATATATATATATATATCACTTTAGATCAGGAGTGATTTTACTTCCCAGGTTACATCTGACTTTGTTGGGAGACATTTTTGATTGTCACAATTAGGGGCAGAAAGGGATGCAATGTCACTGGCATCTAGTAGGGTAGAGGCCAGGGATGCCGCTAAACATCCTTCAATGCACAGGACAGCCTTCAAATTACGTAGCTCAAAGTCAACAGTGCTGGGCTGAGAAATGCTCTGGATAAAAAAATGGCAAACTTTTTCATAAAGGGCCAGACTAGGCTTTGTGGGTCATATGTGGTATTTGTTGTAACTACTCAACACTCAATTCTGCCACTGTAGTACAAAAGCAGCCACACATAAACAGTAAGCAATCTATGTGCACGTGTTACAACAAAACTTCACATACAATAATATGCATCCAAAGTTTGCAGATCTCTGCTCTAGAAAATCCTACAAATTAGAGGTGACTTTTCCTAAACACTGTGAGATTAAGAAACTGAGCAGTTAGAGAAGAATCTGAAGTGGCACTATTCAATAGCACTTTCTGCTGTGATGGAAGTATTCCGCATCTGCTATTTAGCATGGTAGCCACATTCAGCAACTAAGCATTGTAAATGCAGTTAACTTCACTAAGTAATTGCATTTTTCATTCTATTTAGTATTAATTTAAAAAACTACACATGGCTAGTAAATCCTGTATTGGACAACACATGCTTAGAGAATGCTATTACAGACAGTACACTGACAGCCAACATAGCACTATTCTCATACACCACACATGGACAAGAGCAGTTTTACCTACAACCTTGAATTATGGACTTGGTATTATTACATGAATTTGGGCTATTTCACCTTTTATAAAGGCCAACTTCAAAACAGTCCCAAAGACTGACATAGTAAGACTCTGATTTATCTGGCAACAAGGCTGAAACTGCTAATTGAAAAAGCAAAACAAAAACAACTTTCCAAGATAACCCCCGAACTATATGCAGGAAGATTTTCAATGCAGGTTTATTTATAATATTTTTTTAAAAGGAAGCAACATATTCAACAAAATTATTTATTGTACAAAACTATTTGGAAAGAACAAAGACAAATGCTTATGTTTTATCTAATGCTAGGTGGAAAAAAAGCCATAAAATCGTAGAATTACAGCTATGGGCAGTGTGTACGCATAAGAAGTATTTCAAAAAGTTATGTCAAGGCAATAAGCTCAATTTCTACTTTTCACACTTTAAATGGCATTTTACTTCAAAAAATAACTATCCTATAAATATATCTTCTCTACTTTTGTATATGTATGTAACGGTTAATAAAAAATATCTGAAAAATTGTTCTTTTCCTCTATTTTCTTTTTGTGTGTGTGTTTGTGGGGCATTTGGGTTCATTAAGGACCCAGGGTCCGGGCCCTGCCCCCTCCTCCATTCTGAGAGCAAGTCACCCCTCCACCTACATGACAAGGACAGATGTTACAGGTCAAAGAATGTAAACCAAACTCCTTCCCCTAACAACCAAATCTCACAAGAGTCTGCTCAAACTCCACTGTAACCAACTCTCCTGGACTGTCAGACTTTATAAGCGCTCCTCTGGGCATGCCTCCCTCTCTCTCGGCTTTGGAGTTCAGATGTCCATCTCCCAACCGGCCACCACTGAGAAAATCTTCCTCCTGTCCAGAAGCCCCTGATTAAACTCATGGGTAATCTTCTGTCGAGTGCGCTCTTTGGTCTTAGAGTTGTGCTGGGTTGGAACAGGGCAGTGGTAGAAAATGCCACTTAAGAACACCACTGAAGTTTTAAGAAAATGTCAACTAAGCAAATTAAGAAGAAAAAAGGGGCCATGGAAGTTTGACAAATTGAACATGATCTCAGAGGAGTTAATAATAGTTAACATTAGCAGTAATAACAGTAACAGTAATGGCAGCAGGAACAGTTAACGTTTACTTAGCATCTACTGTAAACAAGGTACTTTTTTTTTCAAGCCCAAGACTATTTATTAAACAGATCAGCAGATGTTCTCCTCCTCCCCATTGTGGTTTCTATTAAATTTTGAGGACAGCAAAAAAATACTTAAAAATATATGCAAAGTATAAGCATGATTGAACAATTGATACTTATTAACCAGATTATGAGTTAATTATGAATCAGTTTAAGGAAGAGAACATTGTCATGAACTCTGAAGTCCCCTGCCTATGATCTTCATTTCCTTCACTTTTCTTCTCCCTCAGAGGTTAACCCATCCTGAATATTATATACTTCCTCATTATGTTGCTTTTCTTTATAACTTTAGTATATGTGCCTATGTGGTGTTTGATTTGATATTAAAAATATTTTAGTCCTTTTTTTTCCTATGGAATTTTCCCATATTCAGTGAACACATATATCCAGCACCTAGAATTCTGCTATTAACATTTTATACGAGTCTTTATCTCATATCTATCCATCCATCAACTCATTTTACTTTTAGGATGAATTTCAAAATTGCAGACATTAGTTAGTGCACTTCATCCTTAACATTTCAGCATGCATTTCATTAAGCAGAGTTTAATATTGATTTGCTATTCTTTCTTTTGAGGTAAATTTTGTATATACAGTGATGATTTTTGCAATATCTCAAACAAGGTACTTTTAAGCACTCTACATTTACATACTCAATCACTAGTCATTGAGGTCGGTATTACAACTATCTCCATTTTACAATGAAGAAACTGAGGCACAGAGAGGTTAAACTTGCCCAAGGAGCTGGGTTTCAAACCTGCACTTAACCACTATGCTGCATCTGTTAACATATATAATGAACACTTCTCAACCTTTGTGATAGCACAAGTTCCCTGCATGAAAATCTCATACCTTCACTGGCCAAATGTGGAGAAGGTACATGGCTCTCAGCTCCGTCCACCAAAGTTTCCCTTTCTCACAAGTGCAAGGCCAGCAGGGTGATCTCTCAGCAGAGGGTTTTCAGGGATTTCTGTGGCCGAAGTGTGCTATTTCAGAGGCACTATGCTTGTTTTGGAGCAGCTCAACCACAGGAAGTAATACCTAGCTATTCACAGATATCTGTACACAGTGAACAGGGTGGGGGTTTCTCCGGCCACATTATCATTACAGATTGATTATAATCATTAGCAACTGAATGTTCCTACCAAATAACAATAAAAAATTCACAATAAGATATAGGCTTTATTATCTTTAAGTAACAATCAGCAGTGCTTCAGGGTTAAGAAATATCACAAAGATGGCCTATTTCATAACTAGGTGTTTCATGTGTTCCAGGAAGAGAATTTACGCCCTCCCCCACTTTAAGTTTCTCAAGCTACTGATTAGGGGATCTGCCTAGGGTATTTGTTCCAAACAAATTAAATAATCCTCAATTACTGGTTCTTTCTTTCCATTTCTTCTCTCTTCTTGCATTAGTATACTCTTGATATACCTTATGGATATGCTGGGTCATACCTATAAAACGGAAAAGCAGAAAAGGAAAAGCAAGGAGCCCAGTTTCCAGTGAAGACAACTTTGGAGGCCAGAATGTTAAGGCTGTGGGCATTTTAAAGTGGTAAAGGCTTCCTATAAGTGGCTTGTCAGAGTGGTTACTACTGAGAGTCTGTCTAAAAGGAATCTCTCGAATATGCAGGGGTGGAAAAAATCTCCACTCAGGACAAATATGCTGGGAGAAGAGACTAAACTATAAACCAAAAATGAAATAAAGATGCTTATCTTCAGGCAAATTAATCATAATGAACATTTTTTTCCCATAGAATTGATTGCTAATAGTGAAAAACATATTGTGCTGGTTTGAAGCTATTATGTACCCCAGAAAAGCCATGTCCTTTAACCCTCATTCAATATTGCTGGGTGGGACCTTCCTGATTGTTTACATGGAGATGTGACCCATGCAACTGCGGGTGGTAATTTCTGATTAGATGGTTTCCATGGTAATGTGTCTCCACCAATTCAAGGTGGGGGTGCTTACTGAATTCCTTTAAGGGGGAACCATTTTGGGAAAAGCTTTAGAGCCACCAGAACCAACAGAGCCCATAAAGCCATAGACCTTTGGGGAGCAGAAGGAAAACGTCCTGGGGGGAAGCCTTATGAAATGAGGAGAGAAAGTTAGCAGACATCACCATGTGCCCTCCCAGCTGAAAGAGAAACTCCAAACTTCATCAGCCCTTTCTTTGGAGTTAACATATCTTACCCTTGATGTCTTAATTTGGACATTTTCATGGTCTTAGAACTGTAAATCTGCAACTTAATAAATTCCCCTTTTTAAAATCCATTCCATTTCTGGTATTTCACATTCTAGCAGCTTTAGCAAACTAGAACACGTATTTTAGTTCAAAGATTTTTATGTAAAATCGTTAACCTTCAACTTTTGTAAAAGGTTAGAGCCACACAATCTAGAGATTGTGTTCTAATACTGGCTGCCTTCAGGCTTTAAGAAAGTCCCAAGATCTCTGTGAAGGATGATTTATGATGAGCAAATAGCTCCTATTTCTGCCTTAGACTCACTAGTTACTAAAATATGGTCCATTAGGTCAATTCTTCAGATGTCTCATATCTGATCTTAGATTATTAATATTTCTGTTACAATCTTCATACCTCAGTTTAGGTACATACATTAATGATTTTTAGTAATACGTAATTAAAAAAAAACACCCAATTCACCCTGATTTCTCATCAAAAGCTGCATCATTTACCCCACAAATTCTACAGCAGTTTTTCTTGGGTAAGTGGAGGTCCTAGTTGAGCATCATTAAGAATTACCTATGTGCTGCAATAGTGGGATAGTCACACGGGAAAGAATAAAATGTGATCCCTACCTCACAGCATACAAAAAAAAAAAAAAATTACCTATGGAGTGTCTTTAAAATACACATGCTGAGATCTCACACCTACTCCAGGGATTCTGAATTAGGATTGGCTGGCATCTGAACGTACGTGTGTATATGTATGTATGTGTGTGTGTGTGTGTGTGTGTGTGTGTGTGTGTTTGCATAAGGCACAGCCAGGAAATAATCTCTGCCCTATACATCCCTTATCCCAAAAGACCAACTGGAAAGAGATCTTTGTTTATGGGTTCTTTGGCTCAAGAAAATGTTCAAGGCTCAGCATGAGACTGAGCTGCAGAAGTTTTTCTAGTTTAATACCTTCCACACTTCACCACAAATCCATAGCCCTCTCTGACTCTCGCATCTTTGTTTTCTGCACACTACATCACTTCCTCCAAGTAGAGGTATACCAAACTGCAGGCAAGAAAACATGCATCAGTCTTAGAGGCACATGTTAAAGGGCTGCTTTAGAGTAAAGAGTGAGGTAACCTAACACACTGCAGCCATCTGGCAAGGCAAATTCCATGAGACTGAACTGTCTCCAGCAAAAGGGAAGCTGGCTCCGTGGTGGTGAACAACAGATGAAAAACCTAAAAGACCACAAATTTAATCTCGGGCCTTCAACTGAGTTCTTTGATCTTAGGTAGGTCTCTTCCTCTCTGCATCTCAATTTCTTCATCTGCAAAAAGAGAAGTATAGTATTGCTCGTCCTTACAAAGAAGAATTATACATTACCAAAAATGACTATGAAATGTGCCTCAAACTGTACAAAGGACTAGACTGAAATATTAATACAAATATTACATAGTCAAAGAGTTGAAATTTCAGCTATGCATATCCCTCAAGGAATGCAAATTAAAATGAGTCAGACTGGAAAAAATGCACCTATTCTTAAAGGAAAGCTATCTCATCCCAGATGACTCTCAGTAAGATGACACTGTGTGTATATGGCTTAAAAGAGAAAACACAGAAAAGGGATGAACCACATATCTCATGTTTTATTCTTGATTTTTTTCTATGAACCAGTGACCAGAAGTTACTTCTATGTTTCCTTTGAAAATTAAAATGGAAACTTTTTATACAAAGCATGCTGCTATCTTGAGGTTAAAACTCTATGGACATGCAAAGCTTTAAGCTGTCAGTCCCACAAGGAACCACAATTAACAAACAGCAGTCATCTGGGGGACTTTTACTAGCATCAATTTTATTTCTTTTTCAGATTTAACATCCAACATGCCATTTATTCAGAAAACACCATCACAATACTATGCAGTGACAGTGACGGCTAGGCGCTGAGAGTCATCAGTTATTCCTCCCTTCTAAAAAGGCAGCTATCCCATACCCTTTTCTAATTCTACTCTTTGTCCCACAGATGCTCAGAACCTGGATTCCTTCTTTTAAAAGACAAACCTCAAACAAAAAACTGTAAAGATATGAGTCACTTGCACAGCAGCATCAATTCTGTGATATTTCTATTTTAAAGAATTAGCTTCATACTCTGAGAAGCTCATCATTTTATAACTTTCAAACAAATAAGTCTAACCTGATAACAAATTTTTACAATTGGGTCATTTATATTAACAGTTTATCAAGCTCAACATAACTAAAATTGTTTTCTTAAAATCCTACTCCTTTCTCCTAACACCTAGGCTGACTACAACACCCTTATTCCTAGGCTTCAAACTTGTGGAAAGAAGTTAATTTGGCTTTTCTTCTTTATTTCATGGACTCAGCCAGTTTCCCAGACTCGCTGCTTGCCATAACCAGAAGAAATCTGGAAATACTATTTGTCCTGTTTTAATCGTATTAAAAATTGGCTATTTTTTTCTACATATAGTAGGTATCCCTGACCCCCCCCAAAAAAATTACCAAATGAAACAAAATTTATGGTTAGCCTTATTTTGAACACTTATTATAAATTTATGACTTCCTAAGCAATTCCTAATGAATTCATTACAATTCCTTATGATATCAGGAAAAAAATTGACCTTTTGAAAGGTCAGCTCCTGATTTTCTCTAGGAATCAAAGAAATGGATAACATAGTTACAACTCCCAGGTAACCCCAACTAACTCAGCCATAAGTGTTGACTTTAAGGGCTAAAAGCTCAGGAGAAGAGGAGATTTGTTTAAGTTCCAGAGCTAAACATCAGTTCCAGATCCCTAGAATTGACCCCTCACGTTTTTTTTTGATCCATCTTTTTATCCCTCCACTTGTTAGTGGGACTTTTATTTTTTTCCTTTGCTTTCAGCCCTACTGAATTACAGAGCAGGTAAAGACCTTAGAGAGTAGTGGCTACAGTAGTTTGTAGCCAGTGATTCTCCACTCCACAGCAGAGGAGGAGCATACTGAGAGGGACGGTGAAATGCTTAGATAGCATGCTTCCAGAGAATGAAGACTTCTGAATGAGAGCAAGGAGAATTTAATCTTGATGGGAAATGGACCTGAATGATTTCTAAAGGAAACACTGTCTGATTACAAAGGCAAGGGTTTGGAGCCTAGAAAGTCAGCCAGGAGATGGCTACTCTGATTCAGAACAGAAATGATATACTGGGGCTTGGCATAGTCCCATGGCCCAGGGAAAATAGAAGAACATATAAAATTACTTAACTGAGAGGGTCTTATGTGTGGACAAAATATACAAAAGGTTGAACTTATAAGGTTTTGTTTATAAAAGACCCTCACGGACTCACATAAAAACATATGTATATATGTATATGTATATATGTATATATAAAAACATATACATATGTTTTTATGTGAGTCCGTGAGGATCTTTTATAAACAAAATAAAGTCCTGATAAAGAGGGTTATGCAGGAAGGGGAGAGGTGACTCCCTTCTTGCAACAACAACAACAAAACAAGTAGAACAATTAGAGTAGGAATTAGTAAGAATTAGTAGTCAAAAACTTGATGAATTTTTGCAACGTACATAATATTTTATACTTAATCTTGCTTAGTGGCAGTATTATAGTTTATAAGTATTCTACACTAAAAAGCATTACTTCTCTTACATGTGGGAAAAGGTAAAATCAAAATTTAGGGTACTAAAATCTGAAAGCACACCAAAAACATTCTTTCTGCCAAGTGCCAGATCATCAGGTCACCAACCTGAGGTGTGCAGTTACATAACATGGATTGTTTTACAGCATGCCAACCACACAGAAAATCACTTCCCATCTGTTGCCTAATTGCAGCCCCTTCCCTGCAATGTTCCTAAACTGTAGAAATCTGCAGAAGAAATTGAATACTATGTTCGATAAATCAGAATGAAGAAAACAGGTTCGTGGGCATCAAAACATTGCCCTTGTGCCATGGCAATCTTAAAACATTCCCCACCTTACTTAGGTACTTTTTAGGAGGTCATTCATCCTAGTTTAAACCTGATGTGACCCTGCTCACCATAAGAGACTACAAGCTAAAATACGGCAAAAGGATTTGATATTAACCTTCCAAAAATGAGGGCAGTTAATATGTAATTAAGTAGTTAGGTATTCTTATAGCTCATATTAAAACTTACTATTAATTTTTTAATTACTAGACAACAATTTAGTTTGTCCTTAATGTAAGAAAAACATAAGATATAACACTTCATGCAATTATACAAACCACATGAACATGCATGGGGAAGACTTTACCTATACACAGTGATCAAAAGAAAAGAAGAGAAAACAAATCAGGGTTGTTTGTCCATATGATCAAGATTGATCCCTGAAACTATGGTCCAAAAGAAAGAAGAACATAGCTGTCACTGTTCTCTAAGGCCACAGCCTGGCTGGCTCATGTCCCATGATCCACAAAGTTTAGACCACCTCATGTTTCTGATGCATTAACAATACCAGTGAATCAAGTATTTCCACTAAGCTGTGAAACCCATAAAGACCCCATATGTTTCTGCATATGGCTGAAAATTAGACTCTTGAGCCACATCATACCATCACATCCGAAGATCTCCAAGCAGACAGATAAGGAGGTGGGTCTTGAAGCTACGTACTGCTGAAGCCATCAAATCCCAAACTCAGCCTATTTCTTATCAGCTACAGCTGACATTTCTTATACAGAACTGGAAAGAAATTGCTCTACCTGGCCTCTGTTGAGGGGACTCATAATGATATCCAGGTGTTTCAAAGGCAGAATGATGTTTGTGATTCCAAAATGGACAGGTCAATATCGAATTCTCAAACTTATTCAGCAACTGGCCAATCAGATAGATACATATATTTCTTGTCTGTGTAACTATACTAAAATGTCTAAAAACACAGCATATATGAACCCAACACAGGGCACTGTTTTAAGTTACAATTTCTTTCAGCCAAAATTTGAATTGTTTGGGAAGATTCACAGGCTACCTGACTGAAAGAAGGGATGAGGTAACTACTTCCAGCATGGGAGAACACAAGTTTATTAGACCACCGGGTAGTATTATTAATAAACTTATACTCTTTTAATTTTCTAAATACTGGGTAAAAGAAAATTTGTTTCTCTTGTCTAATCTCAAAGTCGCAGCAGCATTCCTTCTATGCTATTAACTTCTTTTGTCTTTTATTGATAGCCTGGATGACCCCAGTAATTTCCCAAGTGTTGATTTTTCTCATCAGCAAAATAAAAGGGGGAGTATCCAGTCCATTGGCTAGCAAGCCTAAGGTTGAGAATTGCACGCTTTCCAATTTCATAAGAAAATTAAGCCTTCCACCTTACTTGCCCACAACTTAATCCATAGAAAAAGAAATTTATCATGTTAGTCAAGAAATGAATAAAATGAAAGTTGAAGAGATAAACACAGTTTTCAGGAGTCAAGTATGCATGGCCCAGGAGGGTGATGGGGGGATTAAAGCTGTATTGCAATGAAGATTCCTGAGCCCCAGGAATATAGGTCAATAAGCCAACTAGAAATAAAAAATGTTTTGGAGTAAAGAGGAAAACAGAAGGGGTGCTTAAGCAATGGCATAACAAACTTAAGTCTCCTTACAGCAGTCCTTAAAATTATAGTTGCTTTTGAAACTGGAATGCAGATCTCTTTGGTTATACGGAGTTGTGATTCGTGATGCAGCCCTTACTGAATTTTAAAAGTTTTCCATAGCTCTTATCGTTGTTGTTTGGAAGAGTAGGGAAGACTAAACCATGTTATCATACAGGAAGTCAAAATGAATCAATTTTGTGACGGCATCTGCTAGTTTCCTTTTAATATTACAAGAGACATGTTATACACTCAATTCATACTTAATAGATAACTTCATACTGATGACAAGCATTGTTACAAAATTAACCATACTACCCACTATAATTAGCTCTCTTGCAAGGTTAAACAACAGAAAATTTAGTTACTAGATGATTACAGTTATACCAATTTGGAGCTTCTGAATGAACAAACTGTATGCACACACGGCAAAGGAAAACAGGATGACGTCAGAAGGAAAGCTGAGTCAAATGGGCTACCAGAAATAAATTTTCTTTTGTGGGGTAGGGAAGAACATAAGACTAAATTTGCTACTAATATGACCATTGTCCAATATCAAGGTTATGATAAGTACAAATCTGAAATTTAAACTGGGATTTATTATCCTACAAATGTGTCCATCCATTGTACAGTAAATGCCCTTGGGCCAAGTATACTTCTTGCCATACTATACAGTAGAGATGTTGAAACAAGTTTTGATTCCCAGGTTAAGCATTTTGCTTTTCAACTGAATATGTATCTTAGCATACCTACTTTCTCCTATCTGCAATTTAATGTTAAATAAGAGTTTTTTTGTCCTATGAACTAAGAGTCTCTCAAGAATCACCGCAGGAAACTGAGTGATTCAGAATTCACTAATGATGAACTAACTTTCAACGTCAGAGGCTTTAGAAGCTTGCAATAAAAATTAAACTTAGGCCCAAAGATTAGATAAATCTAAAAGAAATGTTAAGGTCACCCGAATCAACCCTTTCTAATAGTACATGTTTATATTGTATTTACCTGCTCCTAAAACCTTCCACACGTAAGAAATATTGAATTTTCTTGAGAAACAGTTTGGGTTTTGAACAAAACGTTAAAACCCTTCCTCCCATGCTCAGTATACTTCCTTTTGACTATACCATGAAAATATTTCTTCACAGTTTCCTACACTGACCTGTAATGCTAGTATGTCCATAGTTTCGCTATGGAACATTTATGACAACTCATATACATGTATTACTGAAGTCTATTTTCAAAAGTTTACTTTGACCAATTTGATTTGTTATTTATTAAAAACTTTGCAAGGCAATACAAGAACATACTTCAGATTGTGAAAACCTTGTGTCTGATGCTCCTTTTATCTACCATATCAACAGATGAGTAGAACATATGGAATAAAAATAAATACTAGGGGGAACAAGTGTTAAAATAAATTTAGTTTGAAATGCTAGTGATAAATGAAAGCGAGGGGTAAGTGGTATGGTATGTATAATCTTTTTTTTTCCTGTTATCGTTTTATTTCTTTTTCTGTTGTCTTTTTATTTTTTTTTCTAAATCAATGCAAATGTTCTAAGAAATGATGAATATGCAACTATGTGATGATATTAAGAATTACTGATTATATATTGTAGAATGGAATGATAGGTTAATATTTTTGTTTGTTAATTTTTTTAAATTAATAAATAAAAAAAAGCAGAGATGTAAATGCTTCTCCAAATTAGTATAACTTTGAAACGAGTTTATTCTTAGTTCTCTTTTTACTAATTCAATGCAAAATTGTTCCCAAGCATTTCACAAAGTCAGAGTTTAAATCAAGTGAAATGCATAGCCAAAGGAATAAACGATTTTTTTTTCTAAATCCTAGGCTATAATAATAATGAGAGATTAACCAATGATCACTGGTTGAGACATTATATAAGAGACAGAAATATACAGAAGTATATTAAGACAAACAAATGATACAACTGACACTTTTCTTTGAAACCCAGCTAAATACAAATATTTCTTTTAGATTACTTTAATATGACCAACTTGCTAACTAACAAAAAAATTTTTAAAAGAACTTATGGTTTTACTCTATAATATAGGTATTAATACCAGATTTTATCATATAGGAAATATTATATTCTCTTAAATAAGGAAAAAACAATACATTTGACAGGGTTTGATTGAAATGAACCACTTCTTTTATGCCATTAATAATTTATCTGGAAATTAATAAAGAAAAATATTTTTTAAACACTAAAAAAAAAGAACATACTTCAACAATTTATAAACATGATCAACCCTTAGTACTTGCGGCCTTCTGCTTTAAAATCTGTTCTGAATCTCATACATTTCTGGTGGGAATGTAAAATGTACAGCCACTTTGGAAAACAGTCTGATAGTTCCTCAAATGGTTAAATATAGAGTTACCTTATGACCTAGCATTTTAACTCTTAGGTATATACCCAAGAGTATGTTCCAAGAAATGAAAACATATATCCACACAAACACTTGCACATGATGAGAGCAATATTATTCGTTAATAGACAAAAAGTGGGAAACAACCCAAATGTCCATTAATAGATGAATGGAGAAACAAGATACGGTATCTCCATACAATGGAATATTATTCTGCAATTAAAAAGATAAGTACTGATACATACAATGACAAGGATGAACCCTCAAAACGTTATGCTAAGTCATCAAAGACCACATAACATGATTCCATTTGTGTGAAATGTCCAGAACAGGCAAATCTACAGAGACAAAAAATAGATTATTGGCTGCCTAGAGCTGGGGGGAGAATGGCAAAATAGGGAGGGTGATAGCTAAAGGTTTCTTTTCCTGAATTCTATGCTTAATTTTTAAATTTTTTGTTTAAATTTTTTTATGCTGTATGGTGGGGTCACAGTTCATTCTTTTTCCCATGTGAATATTCCGTTATTGCAGCACCATTTGTTGAATTTTTTTGGGGGTGGGGGGGTGGGGGATATGCATGGGCTGGGAATTGAGTCCAGGTTTCCCACATGGCAGGCGAGAATTCTACCACTGAATTACACTTGCACCTCTAAAGGCTTCTTTTTGTGGTGAAAAAATGTTCTAAAATTGACTGTGGTGGTGATTGCACATATCTATGAATATACAAAAAAAACAATTGTCCAGTTTAAATTGATTAACCATATGGTACATGGATTATAACTCAATAAAGCTGCTATTTTTTTAAAATCTGTTTGAGACATAAGTTATTTGAGAATTAGCAAACCTCTTCCACAAAGCTTTCATGGTCAATGGTAAAAAAAAAATTTGGGAAACTGAAGTCCAACTTACTCGGCTGTAAAGGAACCAGTGTGCAGTATTTTGATTTGTACATTTCTGAAATGTGACTGTAGTTTAAGAAACTACATCATTCTGTCAGATATTTCAGGCAGCCTGCCAGACATTTTTACCAAAAAGACATCTTAAAAAGAATTCATTTAATCAACTTCAGAGTATCCGTTCTCTCTTACAGCCTCACATCCTTATAAGTTATCATGTCCCTAGAACTCTCATGCTAAACAGTCCTGGGCCTGATCAATTCACTCATTAATTCAACAAATATTTGAACCCTTACGTAAACTAGGCACTGTTCTAAGTAATGGGTATAACACCCAGATGAGACCAAGACAAAGTTCTTCCTCCTGTGAAACTTACAATCTCATAGGGCAAGATAAACAATAAACAAATACTGGTTTAAAAAATTTATTCAGAGCAGGGTGTTGTGCTATAATGGGAGGAGGGTGGTATTTTAGATCAAGTGGTTAGGAAAGAAGGTCTCTCTGAGTTAGTGATACTTGAGGTGAGAAAAGAAGATGCTAGCTATACAAGGATTGGGGATGGTGGGGATAATTCCAGGAAGAGGAAATAATTCTTGAATGGTAAAATTAGGAGGGGGGAATAAACAAGGTTAATTGTGTGTTGATGGTGACCAAGCTCTACTCTGTCATCCTAGCACAAATATGTCTCGTAAAAGTGACTTGCAGATTGTGTCTGCAATAAGATATCTCACCTATCTTAAACCATTCAGAGGTCTTACAACTCTTCAAAACAGGAAGCCATCCTGTTAATACTAACCTGAAGTGATTTTTCCCTCCTTTCCTTGCACCACTCAGCAACTGTTATCTGTATCACTCATTCTTTAAATCCATATTGGTGAGAAGCACCATCCTAGGAGCCCTGGACCATAAAGACAAATCAGACATGCACCCTGACAGCCCTTAAGGCAGGAAATAATCTACTAGCACACATACACACAAAAACATGGGCATTAACAACTAATACAAGGTAGAATGCAAAAGAGGGCCACAAAAAAGAAGTATAAAATGTAAAAGTGCCCAGAGATTATTTCCAGCTGGGGAGAGGAAGATTCACAGGGGTAGGGGGCATGAGAGCAGTGAGAAGCTGCGAAGACTGAGGATTTTGACATGTAGAAGAATAAACAAATTTATTTGTTGCATCCCTAATTAACTTTAAATTATTTAAAACTATTTTTAGCTCCCCAACCAGGCTACAAGCTCAGGGAGAGGTGACCTGATATTCCCTAGATTTCTCTGTAGCATTTAGCAGAATATCTTGCAGATATGGGCAATTAGTTTGCTGATTCACTGAAAGAGGCGAGATGTCAGTTTTAGCACTAAAGGTAGAGCTAAATCACTCTTTGCTTCATCATAAAGAAATCTAGCTTTTGAAACAGACAAGCCTTCAAATGTCATAACATATCATTCATCTCATTTCGGGGGACATTCCTAATGGTTTTTCCAAAAAGGCATTTTTTTTAAAAACATGTATGCAATGTGCTTTGGAATACACACAAATACAAAAGGTTTGCATATTGGGTGTATGCAGACATATATATCACTATACCTCAGATTCAGAATCTTACAAGATTATTTTAAACTTCCACTGATATACTGAAATTTGTACTAAGAGAAAATTAATTTTTCACTGATCAAACTTTCCCATCGAGGCCCTCAAAATCCCTTCCCATTCCCAACAAAACATCTTAAACCAGAGAAGAAAAGCCAAACAACATTTTTAGGCAGTGTCTCAACATCTCCAAAAAATATTACATGGCCAAACTCACCATAGAGAGCTGTCCAAGTTTGATTAATTACATCTAGACACACAGTTCCTGACCTGAAACAGATGGAAAGAATGGCATTTTAAAAAAAATTAGAAAGTTAGTTGCATGTATCTGGCAACTAGTTTTATATCAAGGAAAAGCATTAAATCATACTTCTAATAGCTTTCTTAAAAAGAATCCCAATTGGGGGAAAGTACAATAAGGGACAGAATATTTACAAGATCCTAAGTGTCTCCTAACAGAGGAAAAATAGCAACTATACATTGGAGAAACTAGACAACACTTTAACAAGGTGATGAAATTAACACTGGCAACAAGGGGCAGACAGACCTTGCTGTGCTTTGGTATGCAAAACCTTGAGAAAGATGCAATCTCTCTTCAGTGGTTTTCTGGCCATGAATGCATACCCTGAATCTATTCTTAAGAAAACATCAGACAAACCCTAACTGAGGGGCCTTCTATAAAACAACTGCTCTCCATTCTTCAAAAATGTTAATTTTAGAAAAGACAAAGAAAGGCTGAGGAACTCGTTCAGATTAAAGCAGATTAAAGAAACCTGACCAGTAAATGCAGTATGTGATCCTAGATGATGGGATCCTTTAACAGAAGGGGGAAAAAAGGCTAACAAGTATTGCATTAATATTCAATTCCTGAATATGACGAATGTTAGCAAACATACATTGGAGTATTAAAAGATAAAGAGGCATAATATATGGAAACTACCTACACATACATAGGGTTCAGAACGCCTCCCATGAACGGGTATGAATGTGTCTGTGTACACCTAGTGTCATGACAAGAAAAAACTGCAGTCCAATAAACATGTATTCCCAACAGCACTAGAAGTACAAAACAGGATGCACTGATGTCACATTTTAAATATCACTTATAAAATACTAGAAGGAAAGAAGGGATTAATTAATATTCATTAACTGAAAGAAAACTGAAAAAAAAATACAGTCATTCATGTTTGCCTTACCCTCAAGAAATGAGAAATATTTTAAGGATTGAAAATAATGAATCTTATAAACTGGAAAATAAAACTCTTTACTGTGTTTATGCAGAGAGAATCGAGATGTGGAACATTACAAAAGTTAGCTGGATATTAAGGGAAATGAAGGAACCAGTTGTGGCAATGAAAAAAACTAAGCAGTGCACAGTAGAATTTAAACTAACCGATTTAGACTATATCGCTCTAGGATTCAACAGTTTAAGTGACATTCATAAAGTCCTATCTCCTGATAAAATCCAATAATTTTGAGTTTTTAAAAAAATATATCAGAGAGATGAACTTTCATCAAGAGCAGTTGTTGCTAAGATTTAAACATTTTTAAATAGTTACTTACGCTTCATCAATGTTGGGATGGAAAATTTTATTCATGAATCCTGAAAAAAGAGATGTTAATTAGTAGTAAAAAGTATCCAGACAACCAACAATTAGTTTTAAAGTCAGTCCCTGCAAACAATTTCAGTATTGAAAAAAGGTAATAATACTCATAAATCATTCAACTCTAAAATTTCGTTACTAGTAAGACTATATTCTCCTGACAGCTCTAATTACTTATAATACCTCAGAGTTTTGTACACTAAACAAGCAAACTTTGGAAGCAATGCAGCCTCATATACAAAATAACCATTAAAAAGTATTTGACAAAACAAAATTTATAATACTAAATGGTTTATAACTTGTGCCATCATAAAACTTAAGCTCACTCTCACTTCTCTTGCAAGGTTTTATTATTCAATCCCTAAAAATGTGGAGATTCTGTATTTGCATTTGAACTTAACTGGTATTATTCTGATATACCGTGTGTGGAACATGAATGAAGCTGCTTAAACTCTAAGGAAGTACCACTTCCAAACCACAAAGAATTTCATAAGAACACAGACCAAAATATTTCCCTAACTCTAGTCTACTCATTCCAGGAAACCCAGTGTTGACTAAAATTGGGGCAACCAAGAAATGACGCAAGGAGTGGGTTGGTTGTGTTTTTTTTAATCCTCTGAGGTAGCTATATCTTTCTTTTTTTTTTTTTAAATATACGTACAGCGATAAGAAACCAGAAATCAGAGAGCTGGTGTTTTGATTTATGCCTAGAAAAAGCCTCAACTTGAATGAATACTGATACTTAAATTTCAAAGAAATTTATTTTCTTAACTTAAATAAATGAATCAGTTTGTCTATATGCAAATGATAATATTTCAAGGCAGAGAACCACCATTAAAGCTGTCATTTTGTCATCTTTACTGACTTTATTCCATCTTAAATTTTCAATGGGTTGAAGTTCCTTACTAACACAACCGTCACTATCATGTCCCAACCCTGCCTTCACTCACTCCCAATCCCTGTGTTCTCTCTTTCATTCACACAACACATATTTGGGCAACACCTACATATCAGTCACAGGGCTAGCTCAATGTACAAAAATAAATAACCCACTATTCTGAGGGTATCACTGCAGCAGTGGGATAAGAGACATGAAGAAATAATGTGTTTAAAGTGTTAAGAGTGTCGGGAGAAATACATATGGGAAGAGGAGTGTGTCGGGAAAGATGCAGAGGAAGTGGCATCAGAGGAGGATCCTCAAGGATGAAATGTCACAGAGGTCATTTCCAAAAAGCTAGAAACTTCCCTCACATTAGAAAATGGGGAATGATACAAAAACCCTGGTATTCTAGTCCTTAGCTTGCTCTAGTTACTCTAAATAATAATCAAGCTTCTAGATTTTTACATCCTTTGTTTTTAACTACTTTAATGTTTTATTGTATCAACAGAGACTATGCAATGCCTAAATTACCCTGATTCAAAAACAAAGGTCCAATTACTATTTCATATTAAGTTTTTCATTAAGTAATTTAACAATGTTACAAAGTTGAGATTAAAGATGTATGTGGTTTATGAAAAGATTGTAACACACTAATGGAAATACTCATGCTTTAATGTTAAGAGGAGAAAACACAGGGTAAAAAATTTCTATGTATCCTTAGGAAAATACTAACATACCTACAATGAGACTCAGGATATTCATTGCAGCACTGTTTATAAAAGCCAAGAACCAAAGTCAACCCTATCAACAGGATTATGGGTAAATGTGGTTCATCCAAGTACTGGCAGTCCTATATAGTTAAAGGTAATGAACGAGACCAGTATGTATCAAACTGAAGAGAACTCAAGCTAAGTTTAAAAAAAAAAAACAAAACCAAAATGATATACTTACAGCATGATACTATTTAGATAAATACTACATATTCTCTATGGTAACAACTATAGAAAATATTTCTTTCTTATACTTGCCAACATATACCAAACTTACAGAAGTTAATTATTTCAAGGAGTGTGCAGGGTCAAGGTCACGGTGGGAATAGGGGACAAGACTGAGAAACGGTGGTTAAAGATAACAATCTCAAACACTACAGTCCTTTCAAGAAGACTGTGTACTCTGCTTGTATACTACGTTCGGTTTATTTTTTTTAAGTGCATACATAGACAAGAAACTGGAAATAAATAAATATGTACAAATGTTGAGTGTTTAATTTTTAATGGTGTGAATATTTTCTCCATTGTACTTTTCATACCACAACACCTCTCCCCCACCTTTCCTATACCAGAAATAGGATCAGCAATGAAAAAAGGCTAGGAGGAAACAAACAAGTGTTAATGGTAGTTTTGGAGAGATTTTCCCTATTATTTCTATTTCTACTCTTCCAGCATTCCCAGATTTCTACAATGTGCAATTTTAGTAGTTGAAAAACTTTCAAGTAAAAAATAAAACTGTACAAACATTCTAAAGTAGAATTATACATAGATTAGTGCTGAACCTTTTCAAGGAAAAGACACTAAGATCCATTTCATATGAGATTTAAATGCTCTTGTTTAAATTATGCAAACTCATTTAAGAAAAATCAGAAAATTCTCATGTTAAAAAGAATGTGGTCTTTAAGATTAGTTAGTTACAGATAAAATATACTGCTATCATTCTTGTCAAGAAACGTTTCAATGAGCAGAATACATTAATGTTTAGCTACTATATGGTTTAATTCAAGAGACTGGTTCTACTTGTGAAAATCATTCTGCTTGCAGCTACAAGAATTTAATTTGTTCTTCTTGATGCTTAAAATCCTGCCTCTGCTACAATTCTGAAAACTAACACCTAAGGAAGCAAGCAATATCCATGGGAAAGTTCCCAATATAGTCTATAGATGAGAATCACCTGTCATACTCTTTAGAAAACTAAATGCCGTTAGAAGGTGGCAAGTGTTATGGAGGAAAAGACAGTAAAAAGAAGGGAATAGTGAATAGAATGCTTGTCAGTACGAATTTAAACAGGACAATCAGGAGGGCCATACTGAGAAGGTGACTTGAAGACCTGAAGGTGAGTGAGTCATCTGGGTAACTAGGGGGAAGAGTGTCTATGTAGCATGAATGGCCAAGCGCAAAGTGTATCAGGAGCTTGTCTGATGTGTTTGAAGAGCAACAAAGAGACTGTGAAACTGAAGTGGACTGAACAAGGGGAAGAACAGAAAATGAGGGCAGAGAGATCAGCATTTGTGGACTGTTTAAGGACACTGGCTTTTATTCTGAGTGGAATGGGAAACCACTGAGACATAGTAATAGTATATAGACACATCCTTCAACCTTATAAGGTTTTTTTTAAGAGAAAGTTTGTCTCCTAAAAAAGGCGAGGTACTTAGGGGAACAGCTCAATCAGGCCCCAGCACCTCAGGGCTGAGGCATGGCAGAACTCAAGAAAAATGGAATGGGATGTCTCTCCTACACAAGAACTAAGCTTCAACAATTTGATGTCACAGGAACCTTAAAGGTGTGGGTCAAGAAAATAGCTATGGTGAAAAGAGTTTCGCATGTTTTATCAAAACTGTCTCACCATCATTGCACAAGGTCTGAAAATTACATTTGAAATCAATGTCGTTTCTACACTGTTCTCAATCAAATCTAGGTCTTGGCTTGGTTGAGTCTAAGAGAAGATTACAGAGAAGCAAAGAAGATATTAATAAACATACTTTAGCAATCAATGGGGTGAAACCCTGGCCCCTACTAAGTGTAAAATATCACCTGAGATACCAGTAGCTCAAAAAGCTCTCAACACTGTATTGTACACTTAAAAGTGTACACTTGAAATGGGAAATTTTGTTGCATATATGTTGCCATAATAATTTTTTTTAATGGCTATTAAGATCGAAGGCAGAATCAGAATGGAAAGAGCAAAGTACTAAACAACAGGGACATAGGTTCTAGAACATCTCTGTCTTTGGTCAAGTCACTTCACTTCTCTGGATCTGTTTCTTTACCTGTAAAGGAAAATAGTTAGGCTATATGATTTCTAAAATTTCAATCTAAACATTCTATTTCTAAAGATCCTCTCAGCTCTAAAAATCCAGTATTAAATACCATGAAGAGCCATGAAATCTGCTGACTATTTCTAAGTAAGCAGAAACAATTAATAAACTTGCCTTTGAGGAACAAGTACAGCCAGACCAACTTTAGCAAAAAATACTTTCTGGACTCAAATTATCTCTTCCTATGCTAGGCTTTTAAAATTGTTATAAAAATATACAAAGTAAATAAATGGAAAGGGGCATACTGCCTTTAAATTTGTTCTTGAACAAGCTGTGGGCAGCATTTCTGGCAAAGCCACTTACACTCTGGATAATGATGCCAACAGTGGAAATTCTGGATGAGGTGGCGGCGGAGGGGGGGGAGCCGAGGCTAAGAATTCAGAGAAGGAACGTTCTCAGGACTGAGCATGTTTGCCCTGGCATGCTCTCTTTCCTTTTGGCAATGCTATCACCACCCTAATGAATATGTCTGCAGCAAGAAAATTTTCCCAACACTTGTTTCCGTTCAACCAGGAACTATTTTGAAAGAACATATTTTGAAAACTGCTTCTTTATGGAAACATGATTAGTGGAAACAAGAAGTTATTTTTAATCTACATGATTTAAGATTTTATTCAGTACCAGACATTTTCCTAATGACATATTTCAGTGATATGACCAGATAAAGTTCCGAGCGTCTTTGTTTAATCTTTTGGACAATTATTCTCTGGCATGACTCTAGCACTTGTATAAAAGTGGATGTATAATAGGAACAAATGTCTAGTTAAAAAGACCACCACTTCTGTCATATATCTTTTAGCAGAAGAGAGCCAGATGAGGTATAATTCTGGAAGTGGAATCCAAATCATGCCAAGTTAATGGAAAGTTACATATTTTAAAAAACTTAAAGCATAGATAATTAAGATGAAAAACATGCCATGTTTTTGCTTGTTCCACCCCAATAATGAACTGTTCTTGAATAACCAATCTCTTAACCCACAGGCTAATAGGCAGAGAGGGTAAATATATTGTACCGAGTCATGTTGAAAATTTGTTTTATTTCAGTTTATTTCTGTGTCCAGTCCCAGGAGGGATCTGTACAAAACTGAACTCACCTTTTGAATAATTTCTGCTACTGAGGTTATATGTAAATAAGAGGCAAAAATTCATTCTATTTCCCACCTTTGTTTGCAAGGACATTAATACTAAAATTTGTGAATAGATTAAATACATTGGGCAAATCACCTACCCAGAAATTTCACTCAGTAAAATCTTTTAAAAAAAAGAGCCCAGAAAAGTGACTCATGAAACAAAGTAAATCCAACCTAAGGTAAATAGGCAAAAAGCCAAAGGCAAAAACAGTAGCTATATCCCAAAGAGAAAAGAAGCCTGGACTGCAGATGGTTTAGATGGCTGTAACTGAGGCAATGTAATTGTGAGGCAATATAATTTTTGTAAGAAATTATAAGTCTGAATTTCTGTAAATGAGTACCCTGTAATATTCTACTATCAGGACAAATGCCCACATAATGTAGACTATTTAGAATCAAGCAGATAAACTAATTTTTAAAGGCGGCCTAATTGTTTACAAGATATCTTTAAAAGACGGTCTTATTTTCCCTTGATGTATTTCAGACTAAAAACTTTTTAAGGGCAATAACTTGGACCTTGGAGGGAAAATGGTCAAGCAGCTACCCAAAACTCTCCATTCCTAGCAGGAGGAAGTGACCAGAGTTGGGATGTTCCAGCTAAAAAAGGAGTGGTAGTACTTCCAGTTTCATCAGCAACAGCCATACTGCCAGCTTTGTGCATTAGTGCACAATCTGATAGACTTTCATCTTACCTCAATCAGCCAGGCCCAGCCCATGGCAGCCTGTACCTGGGCATAAGTGTCTTCAGATAGCTGAGCCTTTCCTACACAGGAGAGATGGATTTGGGCAGGTCTCTTCTTGAGTCAGGAATCAAGGAAGGAGTTCAGTGTCAATGCCCTTTGTCCTGGGAGCTTCTGAACTGATCATGCGTTTGTTTAGGAGATCTAAACTCAACAAGGGGTCCCCTTTTTTGTTTCTTCCTTTCTCTCTGATAATATGGAGACTGAGCAAAGGGCTGAATGGATAAGAAAAGTTCATTTATAACTAAGAAAAGGTGAAGCATTATCCTTCAACAGCATAACCCTTCTACCAACTTGGCAGATTACCAAAACCTGTATCCAAAAACCAACTCTCCTACAGATTTATTTTTGGAAGATTTTAAGTACTATCCAGTCTCTGTAATTTACCTTCTCTATCTCCTGGTCATTCATATAACCACATTGTTTGAATCAGCCAGTATTTATTTTCACAGTCAGAGGCAGTACAATATAGAACACATTCAACTCGAAATCACAAGACCCAATTTCAAGTTTCTATTACTCTTAATTAAAGTTAGTGGTTAAAAGATCAGTTTCCAAACTGCCTGGCTCCACTGTGTAGCACCAACAGTTACTTAAACTTTCTGCCTTTCTGTTTCCTTATTCGTAAAACTAGGTTAACTAATGATAACTACATATGGGATTGCCATAAAGATTAAATGAGCTAACATATATAAAGCATTTAAACAGCAACTGGCACGCAGTAAGCACTCAATAAATGTTAGTACTAGCTTAATGAGCTCAGGCAAGTAATTTCATCACACTCTCCTCATCTTAAAAATGAAATTATCTGTCCTACATATCTATCTCTCAACTCCTTAGGAATTGTCAAGGGCATCCAAGGATATTTTGGTTACAGGTTACTGGCTTTCCTATAATCCTATCATGCTGGAAATGGTAAATACATTTACTCTAATATTTATTATATTAAAAAAACTGTTCTGACTGCATTTGATATAATGGAAAATACACTAGATTAGAAGCCAGGAAATAGATTCTGCAAGTAGTCAGCAGTGATACATCTCAGCCTCTCTGGGTCTCATATTCTCCATTTTTAAAATGAAGCAATTGAACTACATAATTTCTAAAGTTCCTTCTAGCAATGTGGCTTTTACCAATACAGGAATATAAGTAAATCTCAAACTGTGTGAACACATGTTCAAAGGGAACTAAGAATTATTTTTAGAAGAATTTCAGTTTAACTAAAGAAAAAAGAAGCCAAGAATACATGTTTTCATTATGACACCAAATCCTAAAGGGGAAATAACAGAGTTAATGCCAAAAAGATATCAGAATTAATAACTAGTTCAAAAGCTAGAGGTCAATCATCTATTATAGTTAAAGTAGGAACTAACTTAAATAGCAAGTTAGATGAATTTTATATAGCAAACTGAAAAATTATATAATAATCAATTCTCAAAGGCAGAATTAAAACTAGCATAAGCCAATTTCAAGAAGAAAATGGAAAAATCTTCTGATAGGAACAAGCTTATGCAAAGGTAAGACTTCCTTCGAGAGTGGCCTGAGAGACGGGGAACTAACGTACTATTTTTAGTATAGCTAACAGCAAGATGAAGTTGAGTGAATTTAGATATTATAGACCACCAACAGTGGGTTTTCATATTAATAGGGCCAATCTGACCATTAGCTTCATCCCTCACTGAGAACTTCAGAGCCTGGACCCAACTCCATCGCTCTACCCCAACTCCTGTTATTTTTAGTGACATTATCGCCCTTACAGACCACACTCCTGGCACCCTGGCCTCTCAGTTCTTAACCATCTCTTCCATGACTTTTCCTCTATTTTAACTTCACACTTCCCAGGGCACACCTTGAACCTTGTCACTAAAAACAGCTCTACCACTAAAATCACAAATTCAGACAATCCTGCTCTCAGCATAGTCTCCTATTCTTTCGCCTGGATTGCCAAAGGGTTTCCCACTCCATGAACAATTCTTAAGCCTGCAAAATCCTCCCTGAAATTTTTTTTCCTCCCAAAATACCCATTCAGGGACCCACTCATTCACATTCTCTATACTTGGGCTTGAGGGTTTCACTAAGTAGCCATTCGTTCAATCACTTATTCATTCGTTCGTTCTGTTGCATTTGTCTCATTCATATTTGTTCCATTTCTCCTACAGAATAGACAATGTTCTAAGCACTGAGTTTGGGGGGGAGGAGTTGCAGGGGTGTAACAAAAGCATACTCATGGACTTTATGTCTATTGAACTGGAAGGGAGGAAAGATATATATCCCAATTTGTTAAAATATGGTAAAACATCTTTCATGGGCTCAACACTACCTGTAGCCTTCTCTCTCATTTCTCTGGTAGCTTGTTCTCCCAATCTCCAAGGACTTTTGCATTTTACCATTATGCTGCAAACTTCTTCATTCCTTTTCCCTAGTTCTTACTTTCAGTTAATAGCCTTAATCATTTTCTTTGAGAAAATAGAAGCCAACTAGCAGGATCCCTCATTTCCCATGATCATTTCTAAAATCCTCCCTGCATACACACTCATTTCTCCTGCATCATCATAGTATGCTCAAATTCAAATGTTCATGCTCTTCTCAAATACCAGTCCTCCATTTGTGTTCTGATCTTCTCCCTCCCTTCCTTCTCAAAGGCAATGCTTCTTCAGTCATCCTCCTGCCCTCCCAACATTACCAAGCTTTCTCACTTTTCTAGTCCATTCCCTACAATGAGTATATAAACATCCTTAGAATCACCCATTAAAAAATTAAAAAACAAGACCTATCCAACTTTCTATCTTCCTTCAGAAACCAACCACTATTTGTATGCTTTTCTTAATACAGCCAAATTTCAGAGCAATGCATAACTACACCAGAGAGTCTCAACCTCAGCAGCCAGGTCTAAACTACCAAGTATCTCTTGCTTACAATAGCTTTATAATACGTTACATTGCTTCTACCCTTACTGTCCTTCCTTTCCCCACCATAGATCATTTTTAGAAAATTATAATTAAAATGAAAAAAATTAGAGGATTTCACATACCTGTTTAAAATCATACAATTTTTTTCTTCCCCTTTACCCTTAAAATAAAATTCAACTCTTTAGCCTGGCCTACAGAGCCCTAAATGATTTGACCCTGCCTATCATCTATGAGATCGTATCATCTCATACTCTCCCTTCACCAAGACTAATCACCCCTATTTCTCTTCCTTGAGCATGGTAAACTCCTTTCTCCTGGGGGCCTTGGTACTCACAATTCCTGTGGCCTAGAAGGCTTTTACCCCTGATCTTGAGGATCAGAGCTGGTTTCTATTATTCATTTTAGCCACTGAAGTCTCAGCTTAAATTTACTTTCTCTCTATCAAAAGTAGCTATCCTGCCAATACTATCACATAAATTCTCAGTGGAAAGTTTACTGAACATTTTAAAACTTGTGTTATCAACGCCCCCCAAAGAACATGAGTACCAAGAGAGCAATAAGTTCATTTCTATATCCCTAGCAGTCAGAATAATGTCCAGCACCTAGTAGGTATCCAAATAAAATATGGAATTGATTAGAAGATATTATATAGGACATACACCATTTTCTGAGAAAATAGGTTCTGCCTTAGCAGCCAGATATAATTTTTTAAAAATCTATCCTGAAAAATTTCATTTTCAAAACACCACTAAAAACAGATTCTCTAACAAGAGCTTACTTTCTTAGAACATTATCTCAAATAAATTTTACAAAGTTTTCCTACTGAAATCTTATTTCGTGCTACTAGAAAACAAAAGATACAGATCATTATACAGAGCAATTATATAACTGTTTGAGATAAGAACTAAATTCAAAAACTTTAGATCATGAAAGTACAGAGGTTTATGGTGCTCTCAATGGAATTTTGCTTCTTCAGTCTAAGAATTCACTCTATTTGTAGAAATAGAGTGTATTGTATTGTAGAAATACAAATAGACCTTCGTTAAATGACTACCCCAAAACCTCCCATGAACCACAAGCTCCTCTCTACTCCAAATCCTGGCCCACCTCTTATTAAACATTGCTGACTTAAGTTACTCCTGTGGGAGAGAATTTTTATCTTGGAAGACACAAAGTAAAATGGAAAAAATCCTCAATTCCACAGTTCTTTTAGTCATACCACACTATAAAACTCCATTCCAAAAACAGTGTCAGGTAATTTCTGGCCATAGTAAAATATACTGCTACATATAAAAAAAATCATTATGGTACACTGATTATTGAAATATCTTTTAATTAAGAAACTACTACAGCTGTGGAAATTGAGAAGGGACTTTGACAGGTTATCTAGTCTAGTTTTCCTTGGAAACAGAATGACCTATACCATCTTATTTAGATGCTGACCTAATTTTAAAGGCCACTGGTATTGACCAATATAGTTTTATAACTATTATTATTGCCTAGGAATTTTTCATTTTATGTCTCTGTTTATTCAAATGGGCTTGCTAATTCTTGTTAATTACTACTGACATCAAATTCCATTGCAGAGTGAGCTTGTTGTTTTTTCCCCCCCCCATTCTATCAACATTCAGCAAACCATTTAAGCAGTCCTCCATTATCATGTTCTCAACCAACCATTCCTCTTACACACTCAGCTTTGGTATCATCTAACTGCAATCCAGACATAAAGAACACAACCTGCTCCTAGGAGAGGGCCCTTCCATACACAACATGGGCAGCGGTTTTGTGGCCAAACCCCACCCCGCCTCCAGTTACTGATAGGTGCCCACCACCACCACTTACATATAGGTAGTATTTCAGAAGCTAACTTCTAGACTCGCTAGCTTGATCTCACAAGAGTTTCCTATAAAAACAATGTATAAATGGTGACAGGGTTCCCAGACCAGTCTTAAGGTTATTTACAAATATTCTATTTAGTATTTACTAAATTCTATTTAGTATCTACTAAATACTCTGTAGTTTTGTTTAAACTTAGCAGAATGCAGTTCTTTTAAAATACTAATCAGTTGAATCCCAGAGTGATTTAATCAGTGAGTGGAAAAGTATTTGCAAAGTCCCCTTCAGGGAATGGTGAGAACGGGGAGAAATTCAACTTCCCCAAGTTGAATTCTTGATATTCTCCCAAGCAGTGTGGACAACCAAAGCTATAGGCTGAGCCCCCAGTCTTGGGGTTTGTTCATATGAAACTTAACCCCACAAAGGATAGGTCAAGTCTACCTAAAATTTTGGCCTAAGAGTCACTCCCAAGAGAGCCTCTGTTGTTGCTCTAATGTGGCCTCTCTCTCCAGCCAACACAACAAGCAAACTCACCACCCTCCCCCTGTCTACATGGGACATGACTCCCCCTGTCTACGTGGGACATGACTCCCAGGGATGTGGACCCTCCTGGCAACGTGGGACAGAAATCCTAGAATGAGCTGAGACTTAGCATCAAGGGATTGAGAAAAACCCTAGAATGAGCTGAGACTCACCATCAAGGGATTGAGAAAACCTTCTCGAACAAAAGGGGGAAGAGTGAAATGAGACTAAGTGTCAATGGCTGAGAGATTCCAAACAGAGTTGAGAGGTTATCCTGGAGGTTATTCTTACGCATTAAGTAGATATCACCTTGTTATTCAAGATGTAGTGGAGAGGCTGGAGGGAACTGCCTGAAAATGTAGAGCTATGGTCCAGTAGCCATGTTTCTTGATGATGATTGAATAATGATATACCTTTCACAATGTGACTGTGTGATTGTGAAAACCTTGTGTCTGATGCTCCTTTTATCTACCTTGTCAACAGATGAGTAGAACATATGGAATAAAAATAAATAACAGGGGGAACAAATGCTAAAATAAATTTAGTTTGAAATGCTAGTGGTAAATGAAAGCTGGGGTAAGGGGTATGGTATGTATAATCTTTTTTTTTCTGTTATCGTTTTATTTTTTTTTCTGAATTGATGCAAATGTTCCAAGAAATGATGAATATGCAAATATGTGATGATATTGAAAATTACTGATCATATATGTAGAATGGAATATGTTAATGTTTTCGTTTGTTCTTAATTTTTTTAATTAATTAATAAATAAATTTTAAAAACAAAGAGTAGTGATAAAGAGTAATGATAAAAAGTAATAATAAAGAGGGCCACGGTGGTTCAGCAGGCAAGAACGCTTGCCTGCCATGCCAGAGAACCTGGGTTCGTTTCCCAGTGCCTGCCCAAGTTAAAAAAAAAAAAAAAAAAAAGTAATAATAAAGAGTAATGATAAAGGCGAAAAAAATACTAATCAGTAATCATGAAAAATTAAGATAAAATGACAGCTTCTTAATCTGACCTTGAATTCTGATATATAAGTATGAACAATCTGCTGGAAACTACTACATATATTGTGCTGGTTTGAAAGGATGTAGGTCCCCTAGAAAAGCCATGTTTTAATCTAAATCCCATTTCATAAAGGCAGAATAATCCTTATTCAATACTGTATGTTTGAAACTGTAATCAGATCATCTCCCTGGAGATGTGATTTAATCGAGAGTGGTTGTTAAGCTGGATTAGGTGACATGTCTCTACCCATTTGGGTGGGTCTTGATAAGTTTCTGGAGTTCTATAAAAGAGGAAACATTTTGGAGAATGGAAGCAATTCAGGGAGAACAGAGAAGAATGACATCGCCACGAGAAGCAGAGTCCACCAGCCAGAGATCTTTGGAGATGAAGAAGGAAAAC
>PVIY010031807.1:0-29599 GCA_004026745.1 Myrmecophaga tridactyla | reverse complement strand
GAAGATGTTATTACATTGTGTTCTCACTTGCATTGTTTCCAGTGAGTTATATGCTGTCACCTTCACCTTTGTTCCTTTGTAAGTAGCATGCCTTGCTTCTCTGTCAGAAAGATTTTTCTCCTTATCACTGGTTTGGAGCAGGTTGATCATGACGTGCGTTGGTCTGGTTTGCTTCATATTTTTTTGTGTTTAGGTTTCATTGAGCTTCTTCGATCTGTGGATTTACAGTTTTCAACAAATTTGGGGTTTTTCAGCCATTATTCCTTCAAATATTAATGTCCATGTCTACTATAATTTAAATATCTGTGCCAGTTTGGGATAGGTTTTGATTGACTAATTCTCATCATAGGTCCTATCTTCCTTCTTATTTGCATGTCTGGTAATCTTCGGTTGGATGTCAGACATTGTGAATTTGGGGTTCTGGATACTTTATATTTCTTTAAATATTTCTGAGCTTTGTTCTGAGATATGGGTACGATACTTGGAAAGAGTTTTATCCTTTGTGTGTGGCATTTTAGGTATGTTAGGCGGGACTAAGCGGTGCTTAGTCTAAGACCAAGTATTCCCCACTACTGAGGCAAGACTTTTCTGAGCACTTCTACTCATTTCCCATGAATTACGATATTTTCTAATCTGACTGGGAATCCTTTTGGATGGTTCCTTCTCTGGCCTTGAGTAGGTTCCTGGCATGTATGTGTTTAGTACCCTGCTGAATACTTGAAGGGACCCTCTGCAGATCTTTGAGGTTCTATCTATGTGCAGTTCTCTGTTACTTCACCAAACAAACACTAGCTCCTTTGGTCTTCATGAACACTCAGCAACATATTCTCCATTCAAGGAGTCTGCTGGGTTCTCCCTTTTGTGCTCTGCCTAGAAACTATCTCAAAGAAGTAAGTTGGGGCAACCAGAGGGCTCACCTCATTTGTTTTCTGTCTTTCAGGTTGACCATGTTTACCATGTGTCTTTCCAGATGAGAGAGAAACTCTTTCTGTGTTCGTCATGTGCCTTCTCACTTGTGAGAGAAACCCTGAACTTCATCGGCCTTCTTGAACCAAGGTATCTTTCCCTGGATAGATACCTTAGATTGGACATTTCTATAGACTTGTTTTAATCAGGACATTTTCTCAGCCTTAGAGCTGTAAACTAGCAACTTATTAAATTCCCCCTTTTAAAAGCCATTCCATTCCTGGTATATTGCATTCTGGCAGCTAGCAAACTAGAATAGATTTTGGTACGAGAGAGTGGGATGCTGCTGCAGTTGCAAATACCAAACATGTTGGAATGGCTTTTTAAATGGACAAGGGGAAGATTCTAGAAGAGCTGTGAGAAGCTTGATAGAGAAGGCCTAGAATGCTTTGAAGAGACTGTTGGTAGAAATGTGGACTCTAAAGACACTTCTGATAAAGTCTTAGACAGAAATGAGGCGTGTGTTATTATAGACTGGAAGGAAGATGAGCCTTGTTTTAAAATGGCAGATAATTTGGCAAAATTGACTAGTGGCTTTGGCTGGAAGGCTGATTTTAAAAGCCATCAACTTGGGTATTTAGCAGAAGAGATCTCCAAGTTAAATGTGGAAAGTGCAGCTTGGTTTCTCCTCACAGCTTATAGTGAAATGTGACAGGAGGGAGATAAGCTGAAAACTGAACTCTTGGGTACAAAGAAACCAGAAATTGATGTTCTGGAAAATTCTGGGCCTCCAGAAATGGAGACCGCAGAGAATAGTGCCCTGTGTGAGGATTTAACCAAACGTGGAACCAGTCAGCCAATTCAGAGAAGCCAGGATCGGACACGGAGTTATCCAGGAAGGATTTGTGGAAATTCCTTACGTCTGATGGGCACGATCCAAGGCTACTGCATAGAAAGCCAACGAGGGTGCTGTGGGACCTGTATAAACAGAGCCATTGACAGTCTGAACTGGGGGTTTCAGAGTAGGAACACATTGGAGGAAAAATAAGTTCAGAGGCAAAAGACGGAGGCTGAGGTCTGAAGTCAAGAAGCCTCGGGCCAGGAGAGCAGACCCACCCAAGCATGTGGAGAGGGTGAGTTTGCCCTGAAGGCAGAGGACGGGCCTTCCACCTGGTTGCAGTGGAAGAGTCATGCCGCCTCAGGCCTTGGAGAGGGTGAAGCACATTCCTTGGGGTTTGGGGAGAGCCTGGTTGCTACCACATGGTGGGGTTGAACATATGCTCCAGAGATGGCAGAGAGCCCGGGTGCGGCCCCAATGCTTGGAGAGGGTGGAGCCGAGAGAAAGGTGCTCTCCCCAATGTCCTCCAAGGTTGTGTTGGGAGATAGAAAGGCCTCTGCGTAGGCCCTTGGAAAGGATGGGACTGCCACTTTCAGAAGCCTCGAAGATAAATGATTCTCAGACTTTGAAATCTAATGGACTTTGCCCTGCGGGTTTTCAAAACTGTATGGGTTCAGTGACCCCTGTGTTCCTTCTTTCATATGGAAATGTGACTGTTCCTCCTTTGTATGTTGGCAGCAAATAACTTGTTATGAGTTTTCAAAGGTCCAAAGCCAGAGGATAATTTTGCCTTAGAACAGACCATGCCTGTAACTAACTTTGATAGGAGTTTGTATGTTTCTAACTTTGTATTTCATGTATTTTGCTACTGAAATGGTTTGAGGATTTGTGATATTGTTATGAAATGAATGTATTTTGTATACAGGGAAAATACTTTTTTTGTAGGGTCTGGAGGGTGGAATGTGCTGGTTTGAAAGGACGTATGTCCCCTAGAAAAGCCATGTTTTAATCAAAATCCCATTTCATAAAGGTAGAATAATCCCTATTCAATACTGTATGTTTGAAACTGTAATCAGATCATATTCCTGGATGATGTGATTTAGTCAAGAGTGTTTGTTAAACTGGATTGGGTGATGACATGTCTCCACCCATTTGGGTGGGTCTTGATTGGTTTACTGGAGTCCTATAAAAGAGGAAACATTTTGGAGAATGAGAGATTTGGAGAGAGCAGAGAATGCTGCAGCACCACAAAGCAGAGAGTCCATGAGCTGGCGACCTTTGGAGATGAAGAAGGAAAATGCCTCCCGGGGAGCTTCATGAAACTGGAAGCCAGGAGAGAATAAGCTAGCAGATGATGCCATGCTCGCCATGTGCCCTTCCAGATGAGAGAGAAGCCCTGACTGTGCTCACCATGTGCCTTCTCACTTCAGAGAGAAACCCTGAACTTCATTGGCCTTCTTGAACCAAGGTGTCTTTTCCTAGATGAATGCCTTAGATTAGACATTTCCATAGACTTGTTTTAATTGGAACATTTTCTCAACCTTAGAACTGTAAACTAGCAACTCATTAAATTCCCCCTTTTAAAAGCCATTCTGTTTCTGGTACATTGCCCTCCGGCAGCTAGCAGACTAGAACACAGGTATCCCTGTTCTTGGTTCTCAGCCTTAAGTATCTTAAAAATTGTTACTTCATACATTTTTTTCCTGTTTCCTTTTTTGCTATTTCAGATAGGAAAGTAAATCTTGTGTCTGCTACTTTATGTTGGCCAGAAGTGAAAGGTCATGTGTTGATCTTTCAAATCCAGAGTCATGCCACTTTCTGAAATATACCTCAAAGAGGATGATAAGACTGCTGTCTCTCACATGGCTTATGAGAGGAATACTCTCTAAGCTTTAGCTCCTGATAAGAATCCAGAGTTTAACCTAACTGGAAAATGGTACTTATCCCATTGATTAAGCATTTACCGATGGAAGGAAAATCAATGGTTAAATACTTTCCAGCATAGCAACACACCAATGTGTTTTGAGATACTTGGCAAATGTCTCAGAAAAACATTTGGAATTTAAATATCCTCAGGGCCTTCTAATTTGCCTAGCACCCAAGAGGTCATAAGTAAATACCTCTGTAATAAATAAATTAATGGATGATTGATTATGTAGGAAGCTTTTACTTCCTAGAGTCTCTATTAAGCATTCCATATCCTCAATAACTTCCAAACATCCCAGATATTAGAGAAAATAAGATTCGTAGGTGTTTAATGAGAGACTCTAATGATAATGTGTATAAGTTTATCATGATTTATCAAAGTCTGCAAAGTAAGAAAGTAGCTAATATATGAATCTATTGCTCTACTAACTTTCACTCTAAGTACCAATGTTGACAATACATATCAATCTCAAGAGTTACCATATGCATCCACATTGTTCAATAACTCTTTGATGAGCTATTTATTGCTCTATTTTGAAAGTAGGCTTTACAAGGTTGGTTTTTCACAGTTATAATAAATTCAGACTGAAGTAGAAAACTTATATAGTGGCAGTTTACACTCCGAAGCAATACCCTTGTAAATGATATCTACAAAGCAGTACTATTTTTTTTTTTGGTTATTTACGATCAATGTTGGTTCAGGCAAGGGGCCATTTTCAGAAAAAGTTTCAAGCAGAAAGTAACATTGAATAACCTTTAATTCTATCAAGAAATTAAATTATATTCTAGCATGTTGTTTGTTTCATTTGTTAAACCAAATACAAGAATGAAACATGGGGGCAACAGGCCGTTGTGGTTTTACTCCATATTTTTCAGCCTCATGCCTGATCCTGGGTTTATAATCTACTCTGTAATGGATTATTTCTTTTTAGATGCTGTTACAGTTCATTATTATCAATTTTCAAAGTATTGGGGCCCACAAATAGGATTCTCTTTATTCTCTCATCAAATGAGAAACATCTTACAATATTACACTTTCTTGTGCTTCTTCAGAACATTTAAAAATCATTGTCTCTGCTCTTCTTTCGTCTCCATCTTTATTAGCTATATAAACAGCAGATGCTTTCAGATGCAAAAACCGGCCACAATAATTGCTGTATGGCCTTGTACACTGTTTGTGATTGTGTAAGGCTGCTGAGGGTGGGACATCTGATCACGTTTAAAAGGTCTCCAATTTAGTTTGAAAGCCTTTACTGAACTCTTACTATATGCCAGATACTGCGCTAGCAATTATGATACAAAGATGAATCAGTTGTCTTCCTCATGATTAGGGAGCTTATTTTCAGACTAGTAGTTTTCGGCTGCAGATTCTCCACGCCCGAGTGTGCTATACGAGTCGTGAGATGTGCTGCAAATATACCAATGCTGACGAAGGTGCTGTTTTTGAGTAGCCCACATTTTTGGAAATAATCCCGAGTGGTTACTGCCTCATAATTCACTTTCACTCACCTGCTTTCTACTATGTTCATGATGATGTTAACAGAAAAAAGTATGAACGATGAATTTTTTAAACAATTTCGCTAAAAACAGTTTTTTAAAAGTATGAATTTTTAAAACAATTTTGTTAAAAAAATTATATGGCCAAATAAGGAACAAATATGGAAAAAATGTCATATTTAGATTATTTAGTACAATAAAATGTTTACAGTGGTTCTCTTTTGATGGTAAAATTTCCATAAGGTCATTGAAGTAAACAGTTCAAGAAAAACAAAAGCTTTCCATTTGATTATCAAATAAACACACCAGAAATGATTGCCATAGGAACCCAGAAGAGGGAAGAATTCCTTGGGACTGAACAGTCAGGGAGGACTGCATGGAGGGGATGTCTGAGGAGGGACCTGTGTGCAGCTGTCATGGGTGCTGGGTTCCAGCAGAGTGAAAATAACCTACACAGGGTTCAGTCTCACCCTCTGCCTGCACTGGCTCACGCTGAACATCATGTCCCAGGTGTAATTCGGATACTACTAGTAGCTGTCTCTTTCTCCCTGTTCTGTTTTAATTTATGCAGCTTGGGATCAAAGCAGTTTTGTTGGCAGCATTAGACTAGTGACTCACACTGAACCAGCACTCAACTTCTCAAGTCTGTTCCTTGCATGATGCTGTCAAAAAACATTTCTCCCACACCGTACCAGGGTAGTTGTTTTGCTGGATTTGGGTGTGGGACCTTACAAACTATTAAATGTCACCGTGTTGGATCTGGCTGCGAGTCCCAGACCACTGAGGTCTTTTAGGCCTCTGATTCTGAGGGCTAAGATGTTTTATGCATCCTTCCAGCCTCCACTCCACCTGAAAGCTTGATGAGCAGGCCGCTGGGTTATTGCCCATTATCAACCAACTGCCTCGCAGCTTCAAATCCACCTTTACCACCTGTGCACTCATGCAGAGCTGACCCGGCAATACTTGTGCTTTTCTGGTGGGCACAATGTGAAGCTTTGCTGGTAGAGGGCGCTGGAGGAACCCTGGAGGAGGCAGGGGTCCCGTGTGCTCTTCCTGCAGGCTGAAGCGGCCATCAGCACGTGGCACCTGCCCTGGTCAGCTTCTGGTCATCACTTTGGGTGGTCTCAGGGTGGAGTCACCTCCCCATGAACAGCTTCCCTGCTTCCTTTCGCCAGCTTTGCCACAGCTGTGAGGCTCAGCACAGCCTGTGGACGGCTTCCCCGTTATCCTGGAGCGCAGATTCCCAGCAAATTCTGTTGGTGCAGCAGCAACTTCTCTGCCACTTAGTGGGCTGCAATGGCCTTCTTTCCAATGGGGTCTGGCTCTCAGGCCTCTGCAGGGGTCCTTCTGGCATGTGTGGGGGGTGGGGGGTGGGGGGTAGCTGCTCCCAGTATCTGCTCTTCCTCTCATCTCTCTCCTTAACCTTTACTAGCCAATCCCCTTTTCCTCCACCCCCTGTTATTTAGATAAAACTTCCCTGTTCAATTACATGTGGTTTTTGTCTTCTGATCAGACTATGCCTAATACAGGTCATTAATCAAGCTGTTGATGAAAGTCTCACTGAGACAGAGATAAGAATACAGCTACCCACCCTCTGCTGATAAACCACCATCTATTGATGAGGCAGGAAATTTGTTAATGTAACATGAAAAGGTTCTCATAAAATGGCAAAATTATAAATTGGAGAAGGTTTAATGAGGTAGGTGATATGCATTTGGAGAATGACAGTTCATCTCTGTATTGGCAGCTCTCTCTGCCCAGAACACTCAACTCGATCTTCCAACACTAACTGCTCCTTATTTTTCAGGTCTCAGCTCAGATTTCACCTTAAAGTGCTTAAATGCACTCCACCTTGTATGAATCTCTCTCTGTAACATCAGCCATTCTAATTTCTTTATGTTACTCATTGTGTGCGTTTGCTTGTTTATTTTCTGCTTTTAACTTCTTAAACATAAGCTCCAGGAGAGACCAGTGCCTCCTAACACCTAGAGCAGTGCCTTGCACCCATCAGTCCTCTGCACATATATATATAATTGAGAGGGTTTTTTCATGATTTTGGAAACATGAGATGGTGTGCTATTTAAAGAAGATGTTTGAGGATGGTATTAGGATTTTACACTTATTAATTATTCACCAAGGGAGTAGTTACAGGTTTCAGAGATGGCAAGCACTTCTAGAATTGATACAAATTTCATAAAACCAAAGGCAAAAGTCCATAATCCCTACATACTGAAATGTAGCTTGTTATGCCAATACAGTACTTACCTATTTTGTTTTTCCCTTCTTCATACTTTATTCTCTGTAAGATGTGATGTACAATCCTACTTCTTGTGGCATTGTTGAAGAAAGTGTCTTTGTTGTGTATGATGAAGCTGCACACACGTATTGAAAACACAAGGTGAAAAGTCATTAGTGGTGCGGAATCTAATAACGTTTCCTATAACTCAGTGCTGCCCAAATGGAGGTGGCCTGGAACAGCATGGCAGGGCCCAGAGAAAGCCCCCGAGGCAGCAGGCTCACAAGCCTCAGCTGGAGTTCTCAGTAGTCAAAGCTTCGACGTCAATACATCAGGAAGGAGCAGGGGCTAAACAAAATTAAGAGACCTTAAAGTGAAGAGAAAGTCTAGGTCTCATTTCCTTTTCCTCAGTAAAGTCTTTAAATAAACTCAGTGAAAAATTCTTTTTATTTTAATCTACTCTTGTCTTCTAGGCTTCCCTTTCCCATGTCACAACAACCTGGTTTTTCTGGAATTTTAAGATCTGAAAATCTGGCTCACAAGTGAGGTTCAAGATGAGAATCTGTCCCTCTTCTCCCTTGTTCTTTCCTGAAGAGGGTCCCTCTTCTAAAACATGCACTTGGGACTGCTTTCTTTCTCACCTAGTGGCCCACTCGGCCTCAGCACCTGCTAAGGGGCCTCACACAAGCAGCATGACACTGGGGTCTCCAAGACTGGTCCCACCCTCCCGAGAGGGTCTCCAGGTGACGGCAGAGCTTCCAGGCTCACTGGGGAATAAAGCCACCCAACACAGCATGAAGTGGCCATGCCCTACCTTCTCAGGAAGGTGGTAAAGGATAGAACATTAATTAGAGAGATTGGAGGTGTAACTGCTTCATAGACTGTAAATTTTATTAACTCATCAAACTTTGATGGACACCTCCTGAGAGCTGGACACTGGGTAGGGATATAACCGCTGCCAGCCATTGCCCCCAAGTCATCTCAGAAGTCACCTCCTCCAGGAAGCCCCCCTCCAACTGCTCTCCTGCCTCCAAAGGTGTTCAGCACTTCCTCCTCAGTGCCATCTCCTATTCTGGAGGTATATCAGTTTATCGATTACTCTGAATTGCCATTTATTTGATTGCACTCATTCAGCAAATGATGACTAAGTTCAGTGTATCAGCTGGTTATGCAGTTGTAAATGAAACAGATAAAATCCTTGCCCTTGAACAGCTTACAGTCTAGTGGGGGAAGATGGACCGCAAAGGGATATGAACATGACTGTGTGACAAAGAGAAGACTGGACCTACTTTTCCATGCCTTCCCTCCTACACAATACTGAGTGCCTTGAGGACAAAAGGCTGAATTATAATACTTTCTGTAGCTCCAGAATGCAGCAAGTGGCTGGCACAGAGAATGGGTTTTGGGGATGGTTGTGGGATTTATGGTGGAAAAATTGCTATAAAATGTTTTTCTTAAAGATGGAATTTCAAGGTAGTTCAAATGGTGGAGGAAGAGAAAAAACTGGGCGAAAGGAAACATGATGCAAGGCTGAGGTTTGGTTTGCAAACAGGATTGGGAATGTAAGTTTGGGATAACAGATACAGGAGAGAAAGGCCAGAGAATAAGACAATATGTAAATCATGTGACCTGATTCCTTGGAAAAGTATTTTCCTCTAAGTTTTACTTGAATTCTGTTACAGAGTACTGTTCTCAGAAAAAACTAATTTGACATGGTGGATGAGAGATAAATGTTAGGTAGGTGAACAAGGAAGCTGTAGCATTTATCTTATATTTTCTCCAGGATTTTCTGAAAACATTTTTATGGCATCAAGGAGGAAGAAGGTAAAACCGAGAATTACATCAGATATGTTCCCTCTTATTTTATCCTCCTCTGGTTTTTCACCTTATTTGAGACAGACCATTGCATTTTAATGCCAAATAAAGATGTCATAAAGAAATAAAGAAATAGATGACAAACAAAAAAGGCTATTTTGACTCACAATTTCAGATAATATCTGAAAGCTGATAAGTACAATCATGCTTGACAAGACAATTCGGGGCTAAAAGCCCATCTCCCTCCTCTATTAAATGGTTTTCTGCTTCCTTCTCTTTTTATAGCACCACATTACATTTTGCAAGATCCTATAATAGTTCTCTATCATAAAAACCAGAGACGAGCTTTAAGGTTTTGTTTCCTTCTTTCTGGGTTGTACCAGGAGATACTGCAGTGGGAACAAATATACAACCCATGAGGTAGGCACTATTCTAAGCACTCTAGATATATTAACTCATTTGGTCCTTATAGCAGCCCACGAGGTAAGTACTTAACTAGTCCCATTTCAGAGTTGAATAGTCAGAGAGGCTAAGTGACTTGGCCAACGTCACTCAATTAAACGAGCAGAGCCAGAATTTGAACTCAAGTAGTTCCCATCTCTTCTGGGGGTTAGTCCAGGAGTTTCTCTCCCTGGCATCCCCTTCTTGCCTCCGCCATCCTTTTAGTCTGAGCTTGAGCCACATGGCCCTCTTCGTGGTCCCCCACTCACCCCAGCCCTGCAGTGTGTCTTGTATCACCTCTGCCTTCCCTTAAGACCGAAGTCAGTCAGATTTCAGTCTCAACCTTGGCTTTGTTACAAGGTGGTGTTGTGGCCAACACACAGCCTCTCTGGGTCTTAGTGTCTTCCCCTGTGAAATGCGGATGGCACTGAAGTCGCTCTTGCAGGGTTTTTTTTGTAGAATTAGGTGAGATGACGCCGCTGAACCAAGGGTTTGGCATTTACTAAGCTCTCAGAGTTCGCAGTCCTCATTGCTATCACTTCTACTCTGTCTTTCTGGAACTGTCTGACTTCTCTGAATGAGCTTCTCGAGGGCAGGGAAGGCCATGTCCACCTCTGTATCCCAGCACCTGCCCAGGGCTCGGGCCGTAAAGGTGGCTCAGATGAGATGAGCAGGAGACCACCAGCTAAGGTTGGGGGGCGATGGGACAAAATCTCACCTCCTGGACCTTGGCTTGCTTCTTTCTACCCACCCATCTCTTCCAAATAGCAGCTGAACCATTCCTTCCACTCTGTCCATCTCAGGAACTTCTTGTGGGATGCTGGAGCCATTCTCACTATCTCTGCAGTGCTCCAAAGCGGTGGGCATGAGAAGGAGCAATGATGATTCTCTACATCATGTTTTTCAAGTCTTTCTTAGCTACAAGCAACTTTCTGCAAATGAAATCAATCTCTCTCTCTCTCTCTCTCTCTCTCACACACACATATACATATACACACACATACATGGTGTTAGCTGAACCCCCATTCTGTAGACGTGAGGCTGAAGGCTCAGTCTCTGAGGCTTCAGGGCTGCACACAGGTTTAGAGAGTCGTCCCTCCTCTCAGACACTGCTGGTGGGACAGTAAACTGGTGCAAACTCTATGAGAGCCATTTGATGAGACCTGTCAAAATTATGCATATATCTTTATCATATCTCTTCTGACCCAGCAGCTCCTCTTCTAGATATTTATTCTACAAATTCACATACATGCAAAGTGACAGATGTGTAAGAACGGTCATTGTGGTGTGGGCCAAAATAGCAAAATTCTGGCTATAGCTGTTTATTCAGTGGGGAACAGAATAAAGAAATTGCAGTACAACTCCTTAATGGAATACTCTGCAGCTGTAAACACATCAAAGATGCTCAGTACAGATATAAAAAAAAAATCCTCCAGAAACTACAGGGAAAAAGAAGGTCAAAGTAGCTGCCCAGCTGCTAATGTCAGAGAGGAAAACACGTCTGTGTGTCTGTGAAGTCCCTGCATATGGATGTACCGACAGACCTTCCCGCATGTTCACAGAATGGCTCTGACCTTCCAGACACATCCGGAGATGCCAGCTGCCGCTGGGGGAGGAGAACTAGGTGGTGAGGGCCAGGAGCTTCAATGGATGCACACTCAGGAAATTTTTACGACGTGAATGCACTACCTATGAAAAACTGTAATTTATTTTTAAAAATTAAAAAAGGAAAATGCAACTTCTGTTCCAGACATTGTTCTCACTTTGGCCCTGAGGGGGTGAGAAGGGGACCTGCTGCATTGGTTGAGGGTCAAGCAGGGATCGAGGCTCTGAACAGGCATCTCCTCCTTTGCCCGTGGAGGGATGCGGTCATGAGCCCAAGGCCTGGCAGCCAGCAGTGATGGGGAGGCATCAGAGAGCATCCGCCTAGTTCCCAGTCTTCCCAATGGTTTGCGTCTGCCTAGCTGCATGCCTGTGAGAAGGGCTTTCTGGATTTCTCCATCATGCCCTCTGAGAAAGGAAGGCCTGGCTGATATGACCACTAAGGAAAGGACAGACCTGAGCCAAAGCTCCCTCTGGTTTCCTCTCTAGAGACCTGGGCTTCCTGCTCCCACCGGAGGTGAGAAGCCCTGGACTTCCATTTGGGGGAGGGATTCCAATTTATTCTCTGAATAAACTGAAGCACATGCCCAGATGGAATCGGTGGCTGCTACATGCGTCTTGTTGCTCTGCACATGCCCAGATGGAATCGGTGGCTGCTACATGCGTCTTGTTGCTCTGCTTCCTGAATGGGATGTCTTCTGTAGTTATCCTGTCCCCCTCACACCACTGTATGCCGAGCATGTAGGGAGCAGATGCTTTGCATTCTTGGGTCACAGTCTCTGTTCAAGAAAAGCCACACCCGAGGAGCTGTACCCAAAGCTCCTCATTCCCAAAAGGACCTGATGTGAAACACGAGAAATCCTGCGCTTCAAGCTGGATGCTACAATTGGGATGAGACTCCTGGGGCTCCTGGGATGGGTATGGGTTTCTTTTCTATGCAGGAGAATTGAATAAATATGGCCAGGGGGCCAGATTTAGGGTAGACTGCAAAGAATGGCTACAATTCCTCCCACCCTGGACGTACTCGCTTCGTGATGTAAATTTCTTGTTCTTCTCAACAGGAGATCGAGTATCTCTGTCCATCTCTTGAAAATGGCCGGCCTAGAGGCAGCCTTTATCCCACAGAAGGTGGTCAAAAGTGAGTGGGGGAGACTTCTGAGCCTAAGTGCAAGCTCTGCAGCTTCCATCCCCTCTGAAGGTAAGAGTCCATACACATGGGACGCCCAGCCAACCCCGGACCTGTGAGGGGGACTCCTGGGCACTATCCAGCCCTGTTGACCAAAAGTATGAGTGTAGCCAGTAGGCGCTCTCAGTTAAACCAGCAAAAGAGCTGCCCAGCAAAACCTAGCCCAAATCGCTATAGCAAATGAATCATGGGCAAGGGAATTAACGTTTGTTGTTAAAAGTTTTACAATGGATTGTTATGTAGCAATAAATCACCTATACGCCAGTATTTTCTGATGGCTGAAGTTGCATTATTTCATAAGACACAAAGCAAAGTGAAGGTTAATGCCTCAAAAACAAGTATTTCAGGAAACTTTCTTAATTAGATTTTCAAATAGAGATTTCTTTTTTAACAAGGAGAAGCAAAGGTGGTACAGTTAACTGTCACTTAAATTATGTCCTCAAATTAATGAAAACCTAACTAGGAACAAAGCAACGAATTAATTTTTTTTATGTGACAAGGCCTATTTTGAGAATATTCTTGGCTTCAGGCTACCACAGTGCAATAACTAATTTCTTAATAAGTATACTTATTATGGGTAAAAGGATGAGAAATTTATCAGGACAAGTATATAATGATTACACTTTTGACTGTTTAGTAAAGATTTTCAAGGCTCTTTTAAATATTAAGTTGATAAGCCACTGAAATATAAAACAATGGGGGAAATTTTTTTATTCAAATGGTCCTTTCTAATAGTATTTCATGAGATCATCTCTGCTCTCTGAGCATTAAAAACAAATTAAGAAATACTTGTTCTTGAGACTTCCAGGCAAAGAAAGAAAATTAAACACTCATGTCCAATTTTATGCTCTTTCAAAATTCCACTAAAACAATAGCAACATGCATGTAGCTTAGAAAAAGAAACCCGCAAGGAACAGAAAGAGCAGAAAATAAAAGCCATAAAGCTTTGGGATTCGAAAGACATACAGACAAGGGGTAACAGAGAGAAAACTGAATCCTAACCAGCTCTGGGGAAAACCCAAGATCAGTTGTATTTACACTACAGAATTCCATGACCTCTAGACATGTGGCTAGTGATGATGCCAAAATGAATACTTGCTGACAGCTGTTTAGGAAGTATTTAGATCCCCAAACATTCACCCCAGACTCTGTACTCTAAGAGAAGACTAGAGAATTTTCCCCACAGGGTAATGTGCTCTATCTGAGCCGCGAGACACCAGACACAGAAAACTAGGGAGGTTGAGCAATGGTCTCACATGAAGCTGAGCCAGCCACGTATTCACTCGGCCTCGGGAACACCGGCAGCCAGGCTGTGACCTTCCAGGCCAGGAGACCAGCAGATCTAATCTGCCTAACGTGAGAGGCCCAGAGGTGGTGAGCTGGAGACGCCACAGTGAGACGACGCAGTGATTTCCCTACAGCGAGGCCCATGCTGACTGACTCCATTATTATTAGGAAATGACTACTGCATTTCCTACTCTTAAATAGGGGCAAAGATTATTAGATGCCTGGGGAAATAAACTAACACAAAAGATAGAGATTAATATCAAGAGACAAATATAAACAAAGACAAATTAGAGGAAATTAGACTGTACAAACCTGATGAAAACATTTTAAAAATCACTATTATGCTCCAAGAGTTAAGATATTTTCAGTGTGAATAAAAAGCTCAAACTGTGATTATAAAAAGCCAGAACACTATGAAAATAAAACAGCTCTTAGAAATTGAAAAATATATGATAAAAGGAATTAAAATTCAATAGGCATTTGAAAATAAGTTGAGGAAATCTTCCAGGGTAAATCATAGAGGTTAACAAAAAGGAAAGGAAGGATGAGGACTTTAGAGGATCTACCACAAAAATCCAAGATCAGAAAAAAAAAAAAAAAAAGGAATCCAGAAGGAGAGAAAAGGAATGAAATCATCCACAAAATTCAAGAACTATTTGAGAAAATTTCTGTGGACTTAAGATCAAGAATATCCAGATTAAAAAGGTCCAGTGGGGCTGTACATTAAAACGGAGCAACATCAAGATGCATTACTGTTCTAGTCTGCTAGCTGCCGGAATGCGACACACCAGAGATGGATTGGCTTTTAATAAAAGGGGATTTATTTCATTAGTTCTTCAGAGGAAAGGCAGCTAACTTTCAACTGAGGTTCTTTCTTACATGGGAAGGCACAGGATGGTCTCTGCTGGCCTTCTCTCCAAGCCTCTGGGTTCCAACAACTTTCCCCGGGGTGATTCCTTTCTGCATCTCCAAAGGCCTGGGCTGAGCTGCGAGTGCTGAGATGAGGTGTGCTGAGCTGCTTGGGCTGTGCCGTGTTGAGTCTCTCATTTAAGCACCAGCCAATTAAGTCAAACATCATTCATTGCAGCAGGCACACCTCCTAGCTGACTGCAGATGTAATGAGCAACAGATAAGGTTCACGTACCATTGGCTCATGTCCACAGCAATAGAACTAGGTGCCTTCACCTGGCCAAGTTGACACCTGAATCTACCTACCACAATTACTATAACATTTCAGAACACTGGGGACAAAGAGAAGATCATGTAAGCTTTCATAGAAGAGAAAACAAGTTTCATAAAGGAAGTTAGAAATTGGAGTGGTTTTAAAGTTCTCAGCAGCAACACTAAATTTTAGAAATCAAAGGAGCAAAGTCTTCAAAATTCTGAGGGTAAAAGACTTTGGCCAGATATTAAATTCTGTATCTAGGGAAAGTCTCACAACACTTACCTCCCATATACTCCTCCTATCAGGAAGCTACCACCGGAGGACACGCCAGCAAAATCAGGGTGTAAACCAAAAGAGTGGAATAAATGAAATCTAGGGAGTGGAAAATTCAACACAGGTGAGAAACAAAAGGATTTCCTGGAATGTTTGAAAAGGAAGCTCCCAGGATGATATTTTGTACCAGGAATGGAAGGCATCAAGTTCAGGTTACAAAATTCCAAGAGAGGTTTCCTCAAGAAGACGAAATTAATTGCATATCTCATAGTCTGGAGATCTTGAAATTTAGACAGTTGGCAGAGGTTAAGGTAGAATTAGTGGTAAGTACATAGAAAATTAGGAAAATTGAAATCAAGAGAATGGTCAACTCCAGTTCTATCAAAAGAGGTAAAGGAAATCATATTGTACTACACGATTGAGCTCCAAGTATCATTTTATAGTGATGATAATGTAAACACTGATATACATTATAAAATGTAATTAAATTATACTACCACTACCTCAAAGTGATAAAGGATTGGTATCTATTATGGTGAGAGTTGGTGGGCAGAAAAAGTGAAATCTTTATTCTTGGAGGCGGGGAGTCAATAGATAGTGCTAAAACTGAAAAGTCACAACAAAAGCGTGTTACTTAGATTTGTGGCGGCAATACAAAAAGCATCGCCTGAAAGTGGTAAAAGTGGCTGCACCTTGGGAGGGGAAAGAGAAAGTATTGGGTAAGGATGTGGGGTTGTTGCTTGTCAACACAAAATGTGCAGGACTATTGGACTCCTTCAGTAATGGGTATGAATACATTTAATTTATTTAAAAGATGGTAGAGAAAGAAGGAAGTTTTAAGTAAAATTATTTGTCAAAAGATAGCCACGTTTAAAAAAATGGAATTCTCTTTAAAAATAAAGCGTGTACTTCAAGAAATAAAGCTGGAATCTTCATAGTAATTTCTATTGCTTTTAGGGCTTAGCATTTCATGCACTGGATTAGACACAGTATTGTTGATACTCCAACCTGAAGATGGGCTTTATGGGGGAAAATGACACATGGAGCGATAGGATTTACTTTTCATGAGCCCAACAACTTGTAAACATGTCTTCCAGCTTGCAGTATTTGCAGAAAATCTCTAATTTTTTCTTCCCCCAAATGCATCTGGGTAATATCTTACTGATGGGAACAACGTCTTAAAGGAATATAATGCTTATTTTATTGGTTAGAGATAAAACAAACCTGGGCTAGAGTCTTGGCTTTGCCAAGCATTAACTATTTGAATTTAGGAAAGTGAGGTCTCTGAAAGCCTCATCTCTCAGGTCTCCTACTGTGCTGGATTGGGGCGGTTCTGTACCCAAGAAAAGGCCACACTCTTAATCCATCCGTGTGGGGGCAGAACTATTGTGGGTGGGGCCTTCTGGCTAGATTGTTTCCATGGAGATGTGACCTGGTCCACTCAAGGTGCATTTTAATCCTTTACTGGGGTCCTTTATGAGAGGATAAAAGACAGAAAAGCTGAGAGAACCTGAAGAGAGACATGCCAGAGATGCAAGCAAGGACCCGCAGACGTAGAAAGAGATGGAACCTGAGTGCAAAGGACCTGGAGAGGACCAGCAGATGCCAGCGGCCTTTCCTGAGGGAAGGTATTGTCCTATTGATGCCTTCATCTGGGCGTTTCCATGGATTTAGGACTGTAGATTTGTAAACTTATAAATCCCCTTTGTAAAAACCAACCCATTTCTGGTGTATTGCATTCTGGCAGCTTTAGCAAACAGAAACACCTTTCAAATAGAAGCTGCAACCAGACCCACCTCAGGGGATGCTGGTAGAACGATATAGTGCACCCAGGGTCTTCGTGCTCGTAAGAGGTAGTTTATGCTTTTTATTTGTATTTTAGTTCTCTGCTTCTTTTTCTAAGGATTACCTCTCCTCATAGTTGTAACTGGTCTAAATGTGAAGGTCCTACTATTTTGAAATCAGACCTTGGAAATATTTTAACTAAATATTTTAAGACACACAAAAAGGCAATGAGAATAATAAACACCTGTATACCCATGTGCTAACTTAAGGAATTTGTAAAAAAAAAAAAAAAAAAAGAAAACATAAAAATGGTTACAAATACCATCACAGCCCCCCGAGCGAGCCTCTCCCTCTCCCCTCACCCCAATCTGTACCCATCCCCCCCAGCCCGGGGGTAACCACATTCAGGAATCTGTCATCTATAGTACCAAAAGCACATGTATTTTTAAAATCACAGTATTGGAGTATATGTTCTACAACTTTACAGAAATGGCAGCATGCTGTACCTAGTCTTTTGCAGCGTGCTTTGTTAGTTCAATTGTGCTGCCATAAGGATCTTGTCCGGTCCAACCCCTGCTGTTTGGGACACTGCCGTATGAAGGCACTACTGATCATTTGTTCATTCTCCTGCCGGTGTTATTTAGGCTATTCCCAATTTTCATGGTTCCATACCATGCTGCGGTGAACATTCTGTAAAATGCACATGTGTGCTTGTCAAGATGCACACACTTAAGAGTGGCATTTTTGGATCTAAGGGCACATGTATTATTTGGACAGGTCTTAAGACAGAAGCAACAGTCACATCTGGGAGCCTAACTGACTCACGAGTCACAACATGCTGATGTGAAATGATCGCCGGTGACATCTAATGTAATTAATTTGACACTAATAATGTCCAGTATCTAAAACTGGAAATGATTTTCTTCTTATAAATTGGAATGGATTTGAGGTCTCTTTGCAACAGCATCAATTTACCCCCCTGTATTCTAATGTGCTTTCTAGAAAAAGGGGAAACACAATGTGCCATATAAGTAAACATTACTATAGGAAAAAATGGGAGGTGGACAGCAATCTGGATATTGCCAGGGAAAGAGAAGGAAACAGGAAGGGAAGGAAAGGAGGAGAGAGAAGCAAACGCTGTAGGACAGAGGGGAAAGGAGGGACAGGGGAAAAAGTGGGGGATCATTCATGACTGGTCCCAATCCTAAACCATCTCTACTTTAAGACTAGAGGGTGAAGACTGAGTCCCATAACTCACATGTATTAAAATCATCCATCTATTTATGGAGGCTCCACTAACATCATTACTAACAACAGGCAGCATTGACGAACACTTACCATAGGCACTTATGTAAATTGGGTTGTTAATCGTCATAACTATAAAATATGATACGGGAATTATTATTATTATTTGCAATTTTCAGATGAAGAAGCTGAAGCTCAGGATCACCGCAGCCTGGGAGTTGCAGAGCTGGGATCTGGGGCCCAGGTCCGACAGAATCCTCTGTCCTGTCCATCAGGGGTGAGCTCAACCCCAAACTGCTCAAGGACGGAAACTGCGAGCGCTCACCACTGTCCAGCCCAGCAAACAGCCTGCTGCGGCGCTAGCGCCCGGCACTGATACAACTCACACGGACGTTCAGAATCAAAACATGAAGCAATGTTAAAATTGATTAGAGGTTCGCTGTATTCACTATCCAAAGGTGAGCCAAAATGAAGAAGAAATCATTTTGTAGAAGTCTATAAAGCAAGTTTTTTTTTTTTTGCATGGGCAGCCACTGGGAATATAAAGCAAGTTTTGAAACATAAATGGTTTCCTAATTATTTCTCAGTCCAGTAAAATCTAATTTAGAATAACTCAGTCCCCGAGTTTTTCACTAATTAGGTGCTACTGTCAACATAGGGTTAGTTCTGAAATCCTAAGTGCTTGTCACTGCATAAATTTATTGTTAAGGCACTCTCCCAGCGCTACCATCTGAATCTGGCCTTGGCCACGGGTCTTGCTTTTATATTTTCTTATCGGAGCTGAGTGGGCTTGAGTATTGACCCAAGGGACATGTCTGTCTGCTTTCTTGAAGTTCATTTTTATTGCTGTGATCAGCAAGGACCAAGAAGCCCTGCCGAGCATCTGCAGAAATGGAGAGTTGCTAAAATGCATCACCTGGGCTCCCACTGTCTTTATTTTTCTTTTTCGGCCTTTACTTCCCTTCTCTGTTTTAGTGGCATCCTCCTCCTACTGCCACTATAGCCAAAGTATTTTTTCCTTCTCCCCCTCCTGGAAAAGATCTGATAGATTTCTTCATAAGCGGGTATAAATGAAGAATGACATAGCATTTTCATCTTTCCCAGGGAGATTTTTATTTTGATTGAGTTTGACTTTAGTCAAAGAATTAAAGTTTAAATGATAAAATTCCAGATATGAGGGGTGCACTGTTTATTAAGTTGTCCTTCAGCTTCACCCCTTCTCTCCTCTTTTCTCATGCTACAGCTGGGACCCCGCAAACTGCATGTTAGTTCTGCCATCAGGCTCCCTGCCACATCCCTCCTGCACTCGAGGCAGACTGGAAGGCAAAAGAAAGGGTAAAGGGAGCTGCCCCTTCCTGTCTGCCTGCTGCCTGTCAATGTCCCCCAGCAATGATCCCTCAACTTTGCAATGGCAGCTGCTTCCAGTTTGCAGCTTTTAAAAAAATTGCTCCCCAAACTAGCCTTGCTGCACTGTCCCCTGGTCCTAAGGCACCAGGGCCAGCAGGCAAAGGGTCTCCAAGGTCAGGGGTCGGCTCCATGGGACCCCTCCTCTGAACCACCAGGTTCCTCTAAACCACTTCCTCCTTTTGTTTGCCCAATCCTCAAGGCGGTAGCTGCTTTGTTTCCTGCAGCAAAGTGCTATAGTAATATTGGTGTGACCTCAGGCCTCCTTTGGGACATTTTAGTTCTCCACTATCTCACTAGTCCCCCATATTAACCTCGCTGGCAAAATTACCATTGGGTTTCAGTTGTCCAAAATGAAACCCGGGTGATAGAGGGAGCTGGACACTGTCTCTAACCCAACAAAGACAATCTTATAATTTGGGGAAGAACTTTCTTCTCTCTCCTAAAAATAACGCACCACACAAGCAGTCTTCTATCTTCTTTGCTCACCTGGCATGAATATCACCACACTGTAACGATGGTTTCTGAATGTGGATTTTGAAACACTCCAATCCCAATTTTGATTTCTACCCTACAGAGTTATTCTTCCTTTTACCCAAATTTGTGATTTCTTGCCTGCAAACTTCCTTTCCTAAATATATGCAAGCTGTTAAAAATAAAACAAAATACTGTACGAGATCTTCTAGGCCCTAGAAGAACTCACAGACTAATGTGTTACACACATGTGACTGGACAAAACCAAAATTAACATGGGTGTATTCCTGGGCAGACTGTGGGATTATTCCCAATTCACTCCTTTTCCTTGTGAGAGGATTACACATCCCTACCCATTATCACATGACTTCCTGTCCTGCACTAATCCCATGTTTGGCCATGGGATTTGCTTTGGCTAATGGAAAGTGAGCAAAAGTGATATATGCCACCTCCTAGTTGACACTTCAAGAGCCAGTATGTGGCTCTGCCATTATTTTTTTTTCCTCTGCTATCAGAAGCTATACTTTGCTTCTTCAACCCAGATCCAGGATCAGAGAAGACATCTGAAACAGAGCCTCAGATGATCTACAGTTAACATGTTATGTGAGTGAGAAATAAACCTTTGCTAGTGTAAACCACTGAGATTTGGGAGGTATTTGTTATTGCAGCAGAACCTGGCATAATCTGACTGACACTGCTCTAATCCAACAAAGATAATCTTATAATTTCTGGCCTAATTTACTCTCTCCTAAAGAGGATGGATTTTTTTTCTGGGGGAGAAGCTATGTCAATCCATATAAAAAATGATGGGAGAGAGGGGTGAGAATTTGGGGGAGAGGACAAGCAATAAAGGAGGATGAGTAAGAAGCTGTAGAGCTTGGGGTGAAGGAGGGAATATTTTTGTCTGGGCTGGAAAGAGGGCAAGCCTGAGTAGGGAAGGGTGTGAAGGAAGGAGAAGAAAACATACTGAAAAGCAGATTTTAAGGACTTGGACTTGGCTTCCTTTTGTGTCCTTTGAGAGACTAAGTAAAGATTGGAACTCCTTTCTAATTACTTTTGTTTGCTGAACTGTGCTTTATGCAGGACACAGACATGGGAACAGATAATTGGGGTACAGTAAAATCAGTGCCATAATGGAAGCATTCACCCAGGCTAATGGGCCCAGAGGGGTCACGCTCTCTGCACGAGACACAGAAGGTTTCATAGAGGAGGTGACATTTGAGCTGTCACCCGAGGTGCATGCAGGATTCCACTGGACAGTGTGAGGAAAGAGAGTGCTTGTGGGCAGGAGGAGCACTAGGCCTGGGCTGCTTAGGCCGCTTGCACTGCTGTGCTGGAAGAGCCTCGGGTTCAGGCTGGACTTCCTAACTGCACAAAGGGGCTGCGTGGACTAGAGGGTGGGGCCCTGCGGATGGCCACTGGCATGGGTGCAGTGGGCAGATCTGGGGGTGGGAAGGGCAGGACGGTGAGGAGGCTGTTCTAATGGTAAGGCAAGAGATGCTGGCTCTTCCCCTAAGGCGGGCTAGTGAGGATGGAAGGAGGAGAGAGGACCGAAAGGATTTGGTGGTTGCTGGGTGATGGTGGGAGGTGAGGAAGATGGCATGCTAAGGCTGGTTAACACGCAGATGGGATGTCATTGCCCAGAGATGGGAAACACAGAACCGATGGCATGGCTGCAGGGTTGGGGCTTGAAGAGGGGAGCATTCTGGCATGGCCCCGAATTAGTGGTCATTTGACTAAAGCATTATTCACAAAGGCCACAGGTTAACTCCTGTCCCCTCCTCAAAAACATCCTGAGACCTCAGCAAGAAGTGCCCTAGGTAGGCCCCAGGCTTTACCGGCTCTGGTACAGCCCTGCTCCTGTTGCACTCACCCACAGGGAGGAAAACATGAGGCCAGAGGGATATGCGCCCCCAGACCCACTTCGAACGCCCCAAATGCACTTCCAGGACATGCATGGGGCTTTTGCTATGCCTGCCCTCCTGAGAACACCCTCAGCCTGAGTTTTCAGAAGGTGTGGCTGGAGCCTGGGCACAGGGCTGTGGTTTCAGGGTGTGGGCTGGGGGCACGTGGGATGGAGCCACAGCTGTAAAGCGGAGCCAGCTCTCCCCATACACTCCTGCACAATGGTCTCTAAGGGGCTTGAGAATTCTGGGTTCGAAACTGGACTTCCAGGTCTTGATGTAGTTGTGTTTGTCAAGGTAGAAGGAGAGGCCGTAACTTAATTGTTAGCTTGATTTTTTACTTTAAAATATTTAGGCATATGCAGATAGGCTTCCCATGTACTCCTGCCCCAGGCCTTCAACTATTAGGACTAGAACTGCCCTTCCCAGGTGTGCTGGTTTGAAAGGATGTGTGTCCCCTAGAAAAGCCAGGTTTTAATCCTGATCCCATTTTGTAAAGGCAGCTGTTTCTTGTAATTCCTATTCAGTATTATATGTTTGAAACTGTAATTAGATCATCTCCCTGGAGATGTGATTTAATCAAGAGTGGTTGGCAAGCTGGATTAGCTGGAGGTGTGTCTCCACCCATTCGGGTGGGTCTTGATTAGTTCACTGGAATCCTATAAAAGAGGAAACATTTTGGAGAATGAGAGAGATTCAGAGAGCAGAGCAGAACGACATAGCCACGAGAAGGAGAGTCTACTGGCCAGTGATCTTTAGAGATGAAGAAGGAAAATGCCTCTCGGGGAGCTTCATGAAACAGGAAGCAGGAGAGAAAGCCGGCAGATGATGCCATGTATGCCACATGCCTCTCCAGATGAGTGAGAAACCCTGACCATGTTCGCCATGTGCCTTTTCACTTGAAAGAGAAACCCTGAACTTCATCAGCCTTCTTGAACCAAGGTATCTTTCCTCGATGCCTTAGATTGGACATTTCTATAGACTTGTTTTAATTGGGACATTTTCTCAGCCTTAGAACTGTAAACTAGCAACTCATTAAATTCCCCCTTTTAAAGCCATTCCGCTTATGGTATACTGCATTCCAGCAGCTAGCAAACTAGAACACCAGGATTCACAGTAGTGATTTAGAAGAGATTAACATCTGTGTTCATCCTAAAAAAACCCAGTGAAGGTAAGAGGGAGAGCCACCCTGCGAGTGTGATGGCAGAGTTGTGCAGAGTGAGCCGATGGGGTCAGCCTGTTCACGACTGTCACTCGCTGACTCCACTTCCCCCTAAGTGGAGAGGACAACCCCGTATACCTGTCTCATGGGCAGCCGATGGCCAACGGGCGCCTGACAGGTGTTGGGTCTTGTGTGATGGAAGGTGCAGGAGGCTGAAATCTGACATATTTGGGTCCTAACCCCTAAGTCAGCCTGGCTCTGCAGGGCCTGGATACATCATTTACCTTCTCTGAGCCCTGGCTCCACCTTCTGCAAAGTGAGGCTAATGAAATTATTTTGCAGGGTCGCTGCCTGGATTTAATGAGATAATGCAGGCACGCTGGCACAGGGCCTGGCGCGGCGTGCACAAGACATGAAGCCACCCCCTCCTCCCTGATCACCCCCGCCCGCTCTGACCACCCCTGTTTCAGATGGCGCAGGGCGCAGTGCCTTCGTGCATCACCGCCCCGTCACCGTAGACCATCCTCGTCCCCGCGCGTCTCTTTTACACTAATATTCCTTATCCTTCTGTACCTTAATTTGGAAATCATCCCTCTTCCTCCAGGCTCTTTGAATTGCCTTTTAACACTTCTATGAGGAAAAAAGGCCACATCCTCATCAAATATAACATGCTCAAGCTAAGTATTTAAATAAAAATATATAGGCCACATCAATATAATTATGAATCTACACTAACATATCCATTTCTCTATTATAACACAATTCAGTACAAATAGACAGTGAAAATATTTGTTGAATGAATGACCTGGCCAATGAAAAAAGAATTTATTTATAAATGGATAAGTGAAAATACAATATTTCCAAGTGACTTATGCACAGTCTTGTAAATACCAGAGAACACAACCTAACTAATTCCTGGGTCTCCAGCTTTCCCTGCATGAATAAGTGACCTCTTTGTTCCCTGAACTAAAGTCATTCTGTCCTACTTAAAAGGAGCCACATCATTCCAGAGGCACAAATCTCGGGCTGTGCGGCTTGTTCGTTTCATCTCAGTCTGAAACTTTCCAGAAAACAAATATATTTCCCCTGACTTTCTGGATCAATACAAGCAACCTGCATATCAAGGACCCTAATGTCAAAGAAGCAACTTCAATAAAACAAGTGTGTGAGACGGTTTTAAACCATGGGGCACTGAAGAGCCTTAATCCTCTTGAAATCAATCTCGGTATCTCTTTGCCTAAAGGATTCTCTAAGGATTCCAGATCGATGAAAACAACAGAAAAACACCAAACATTCTGAAAAGAACAGAGTAAAATGCCCATGCTAGAAGAATGAGTTTCTTCAGGTATCTGCATTGAGAGGGTTGAAAGCATAAATGCACGCATGCTACTGATAAGTAGCATCAAACTGAGTAGCAGTTGGGTAAAAGTAATGATATTCCTATACAGGTGAGATAATTACATAGACCAAATCAGTCTTTGGCACCTCAAATTTTCCCTTTACACATCAATTGCAACTTTTCAAAGATTTTCCCAAGGATTCTCAGTGCACTCCTGGCTCCGATTAATAAACAACGATGATAACAATGGCAGCTGTCACTTACTGAGCGCTTTCTATATGCCAGGCACTGGATAATGTATTCCACAAATGTCATTTCACTTAATGCCCCTGTGTTTGAGAGGATTTATGTACCCTAGAAAAGCCATGTTTTAAGCCTAATCAATCTTGTGGAAACGCTTTCTTCTAATTCCTATAGGTTGGAAACTTGATTAGGTTATCTCCGTGGGGATTAGGTTATCTCTCGATCAGTTGTGGGGATTAAAATGGATTAGATGGAGATGTGACTCCACCCATTCTACGTGGGTCTGGATTAGTTTACTGGAATCCTATAAAAGAGGAGACATTTAGGAGAGAGTGCCTTCTGAGAACGAGGAGAGAGCTGCAGGGCCACGACAGAAGGACAAGAGAACCACAGAGTCCACCAGCCAGCAACGTTTGGAGATGAAGAAGGAGAAGGCCCCCGGGGAGCTTCATGAAGCAAGAGGCCTGGAGAGGAAGCTAGTAGATGTGACCATGTCCACCATGTGCCTTTCCAGTGGAGAGAGAAACCCTGAACTTCACTGGCCTTCTTGAACCAAGGTCTCTGTCCCTGGATGCCTTAATTTGGACATTTTTATAGACTTGCTTTAATTGGGACATTTTCTTGGTTTTAGAATTATAAACTAGCAACTTATTAAATTCCCCTTTTTAAAAAGCCATTCCATTTCTGGTATATTGCATTCTGGCAGCTAGCAAATTAGAACAGCCCCCAAATCCAACTATCACCTCCCTCCCTTCTTATCTTTCCACTGGTGGGAACAGCCTGTCTGGCACTGCAGTTCCCTGGGGCCTTCACAGCTTGGCACACTGGTACATCTGTGCTAGGCAGAACCCAGCTCCCAAAGACGTCCACATCCTAATCCTAGAATCTGGGACTGTGTTCCAGGGCCATATGGAAAAGTGACTTTAGGAGTGAGTGATTATTCTGGATTATTCAGTGGACCCATGGTAATCACGGGGTTCCTAAAGAGTGGAAGAGGGAGGTAGAAGAGTTGGAGAAGGAGATATGATGACAGAAGCAAGGCCAGAGTGGTGGGATGTGAGAAGGACTCAAGTAGCCATTGTGGGCTTTTTGTTGAAGATGGAAAAAGTGTCCATGAGCCAAGGAACGTGGCATCTCTAGAAGCTGGAAGGTGAGGAAATGGATTCTCCCTCAGAACCCCACTGACACCTTGACTTGAGCTCAACGGGACCTGTTGGCCTTCTATCTACAGAACTGTAAGATGATAGATTTGTGCTGTTTCGGCCACTATGTCTATAGCTTACAGTTTACTACTGTGGTCACAGAGAACAAACACAGCAGCATAACGTTAAGAGGGTAAGGCTGGAGCCATATAATCCAAGCCCTGCTGAGACAACCACAGACAAATCCCTTAACTTCTTTGTGCCTTGTCTGTAAAAATGGGAATAATGATCATCTCTTACTCATAAGATTAGAGTGTATGAAGTATTTAACCTAGTAAGTTACCTAGTAAGGTAACCGGATAAATGTTAGCTATTATTCCTACGATAAACCCCCTACCGTTGAAGGGAGTTGGCTTCTCTAAAGGTATCTGAGGTTTGAGAGGGAACTTCTTAACTATAACGCTTCAATAAAAGACCCTAACCATGACAGCCTCAGGCCCACAGCTGGCAGGACAGCCCTCTGGGGGGTCAGATCTCTGGGGGCCTAGACAATAGTGGGTGATAAGCAGCCTCATAGTCTCCCCCCACCCCACCATAGATCTGGCTTGGTGATCCCATGTGAAATGACCAAATGGCCTTGGACAGTAACTTACAGTGATACGTACCCACGGCTTTGCTTCCATTGCTTCTCAAACATTCAGACAGAATGCAATTGTTCTAGTCTGCCAAAGCTGCCAGAATGCAACACACCAGAGATGGATTGGCTTTTAATAAAAGGGGATTTATTTAGTTAAAAATGCATATTCCTTCAGAGGAAAGGCAGCTAACTTTCAACTGAGGTTCTTACATGGGAAGGCACAGGATGGTCTCTGCTGGCCTTCTCTGCAGGCCTCTGGGTCCCAGCAACTTTCCCCGGGGTGATTCCTTTCTGCATCTCTAAAGGCCTGGCCCGAGCTGTGAGTGCTGAGATGAGGTATGCTGAGCTGCTTGGGCTGTGCTACATTGCACTCTCTCATTTAAGCACCAGCCAATTAAATCAAACATCATTCATTGCAACAGACACGCCTCCTAGCTGACTGCAGATGTAATCAGCGACAGATAAGCTCATGTCCACAGCAACAGAACTAGGCACCTTCGCCTGGCCAAGTTGACACCTGAACCTAACTACCACAGCAATGCTACTTGCTTTTTTGTTGTTGTTTTGTATGGGCAGGCACCAGGAACTGAACCTGGGTCTCTGGCATGGCAGGCGAGAATTCTGCCACTGAGCCACCATTTGTACCACCCTGCTATTTGCTTTTGAATCAACTTTCAACTTTAGTTTTTGTACAGTGGAGCTCAACTACAAATTAACAATTATATTAATTTAGGGTATACTGCAGTGTTTTGCTGAAGACCTGCCCAACCCCCTGCAGGAGGTTATGTTTCTGAGCAATTAATTCTCCAGGACCCACTGAGGGGCCTACCAGAAACAGCTTCCAGAAAGCCCTAGAAGGTTTTTGTTCTAAGGCGGTTGAGAGGGTTGACTACTCTTTCATTTACAGTGCCCTATGCAAGAATTTTATTTCAGAGACAAACGCTAAGAAAAGCTCAGCTTTACTTAACGGGCTGGTTTCTTTCCTCTCTGACAATCAGAAGTGTGTGACTTAACAACACTTTTCCCTTCAGGTTTGTCCATTAGGGTTAGAGCCCAATCTGTGGACTCATTACAAATATATAGGCCACACAGGCCTGCAAATCTGAGTCCATTTGGTCCTGAACTTGAATGCCAACTCTAACCTATATTTTCCCTGCTTCAGCATGTGGATTTATTTATATGTCACCATTTTATTTGATGTCTCCTTAACCGACCTCAAATGCCTTAACACAAATTCCAAAGGCACTCAGATGCAGCCTTTACACCTGCAGGCTCACGCTGGCGTAAAGCAGCAGAACTGCATTTGAGCTCTCCGTGGTGCACACAAGAGGTGCAGCATTATGGAGAAAACACATTTTCTTTTTTGCTTCCTAATCTGCCATCGACCAGGGTGACGCTGGCAAGTCACTCAGTCTCTCTGACCTTCGTCATACTACCTGGAGCTTCACAGAGTTGTAACGCACCTAGCAGAGTCCCTGGCACATAGGAGTTGTTTACTAAATGCTGGTTGCTACCACTTTTATTACTGTAATTGCCACTACTGCTACTTAAAGACTGCCATTTGGATGATCACTAAGTCTATAATTCACTGCCATGGTCTGCTGGTTTATTTCACTGAGAGGAAGGTCATATAAGAAGACAATCAAAGGGAGGTTATAGAAAAAGTCCTATCCACCATCCTTCTTGCAATGTTCTCCTCTTCTCACCTAGCCTCTCAGCCCCCAGTTCCAAAATTTCCACGGTTCATGCTTTCATAGGTGACAAAACTGTGTTGTTTTGTTATTCCCTAGCTCATAGTCTAGTAGCAAATATCATGTCAGGTGGTCCTTATAGAATGTCCATTTCATCGATGCGCATGGCACAGGAATTAAAATGTGTGACACGTGGGTTATGTAACTTGGGGTCAGGCATTAGAGCTCACAACAGAATTTAATGACCATAAAACTGTCAGCTAGAAAAGACTGCCTATCAATAAGCAGAAATGAGGCCAAAAATGAATCAGTAAGTCCAGGGGAAATTCAAGTTGAACGCAGAGACCACAATGCAGACAGCTGCATTTCTCATCTTTCAGCTGATGGCCGGTTTGGGGCTGCTTGGGGGTCGCAGATGAGAGAACCTGACGTTGGGGCCCCAGCTTCGTCCCCAGCAGCGGCAACAATGCCTGCTCAGCCCTGCTCCTCTCCCGTCTCGCTAGGTTTTGTAACCATTGCTGGGTGCCCCTTGGCGCCGGGCACGGGTTCTTGCCCTCAGGTAGCTCAGAGCCTAGTAGGAGGAGAAAGACATGTGGGCCAATTTCAACTGGACCTTTTACAGCATCCATTTCATGGACGTGCATGGCACACGAGTCAAAGCTGTTTGTGTTCAAACAAGCTGTACAAAGAAATGGACCAATGCTGAGTTATGGGTAGCATGTATTTTCATAATACACTTTGGCAAACTGGAAACATCAAATATAGACACATAAATGTGTGGTCTCTCACGCCAGTGACAGCAACTGCCTCCTAACGGGTCCCCTGCCTCTACCCTTGCTTCCTACGATCCATTCTCAGCAGAGCATGACACCTTCCGCAGTCGTTACACCATGTCATTCCTCTGTAAAAGTCAAGGGCTCCCTCTCACCTGAGACCAGGGCTCCCTCTCACTTGTCTGACCCATCACTAATCCCTCCTCCTGTCACTTCTGCTCCAGCCCAAGGGCTCCACACCCTTCTCCAAACGCACCAGGCATGCTTTGTGATTAGGGCCTTTTCTCTAGAACACACTCCACCCCCCTCACCTCCTCCTCCCATCACAGCTTCCTGGCGAGGCCAACCCAACCACTGCATTTCAAAAATGCAACCTACACACCTGTCCCCTGCCAATATTCCCCACCCCCTTACCCTACATCTGTTTTTCCCTTTTCTGCAGCCATTTTCTTTTTTTTAAATTTTTTTAGCATTGGCCATTTTCTAACCTGATTTAAAGTGGACTGTCACACCATTGGCCTTTCGGTCCAGAAAACCCTTTGTTGGGGACGGGTTTGCCCTGTGCACTGCTGGGGGTCGCCGGTCTCCACCACCAGATACCAGGGGCAGCGCCTGAGCTGTGACCACC
>PVIY010031806.1:0-29575 GCA_004026745.1 Myrmecophaga tridactyla | reverse complement strand
AAAGTCTGAAATATGTTCTACAACTAATTGTGGTGCTGTGCTTGGAAATTTATAGATTTGTATGTATGCTACTGTTCACAAAAATAGAAGGAAAAAAAGTCTATTGTGATGATAAAAAAGTATTTAAGCCCTCTAGCCTCCTATATTCTGGAGCAGCTAGAAAGAAAAATATGAGAGGATCGTATGGTGGCCCATGACAAACTCTGTGATCTGTTCTGTAACCACTTTTTGAAGAGTGCTGTGAAAACTATTGCTTTCTTATTTCTTTACTTTGTATATATGTTATACTATACAATAAGAAAAAGTTAAAAAAATATTTGCATCAAAATATTAACTATTTTCAATTATGATGTTTAACAATCAAGTGCTCATCTTTCCTTTGCAAAGATGATCAGTAAATTCCATTTTTCTGCTTAAATAAAAAAGAAAAGAGCCTTCTCTGTGACCTGCGGGGCCCTCCAATCAGCCTCGGCCTGTCTCCTCTGTGTCATCCCCTCACCCCTCCTCCGTGGCCTCCCACACTCTCCACTCCACAGTCCTACGCCCTTCTCCACGGCGCCGCACCCTTCCCTACTGTTTCCTTGTTTATACCTGGAAATGTCTCTGTGCACCCTGGTAAACCTGGCTCAGCTCCCCTCCCCAACAAAAACCTAAAAGAAGCCTAGCACCGGATAGGCAGTTCACAAAAGAAATTAAAAAGATTTTTGAACATTCATAAAAATATTCAAACTGAGTAACAATTAAGGACACTTGTGCAATATTGCATCTTTGCCTGCCAAATTAACACGAGAGTTAAAAATATTATAATAATCCTCAAGGCTGGCAAGAATGTGGGCAAATGTGCACTTTCAAGGAGTGCTGGTGGGAGAAAAAGGCCGGGCCTTGCTCTTATCCGGAAGTAAGTTTGGGTATATGAACCACAATCCCAAAAGGTATTTTATGCTTTCACCCAGCTAGTCTACCTTTAGGAATTTATCATAAAGGAGGAATCATGGATGGGAACAGAACTTAAAGGTATTAATCACAACAATGCTTATAACTGAAAATACTGGAAATCACCTAAATTGCCAATCATTCCACAATATGCAATCATTAAAACGAGCGTTGGAGAAGAAATGCTAATGATATGAAAGTTCACATTATGTTTTAAAAAGAGCATGTTACTAAATGAAATGTATTAGAGGATAACATTAAAATACGTCGGTACACATGTATATGTGTGTGTGCATGTGTGTGTACAGAAAAAAGACTAGAAGGATAGTTGCTTATACCAACAAATCACAGCATCTATCACTGGTCAGTGGTGTGATTTGAGGATTCTCATGTGTGCCCTGCTACCTGTGTCCCTTACTGTTCCTGCCCCAGCACTTGCCCTTCCCCTCTCTATGCCCCCCTCCAAGTCTGGAAAAAACACCAGCGACAGGTTCGATACTCACACACCCTCATTCAAGGAATTCTAGGCAAAGATACAGAGGAATGAGGCAACCTGTCTATGAATGGTCTGGAAAGATGGCTGTTCTATATTCACAAGCGAAAAAAAGCAAGCTGCAGAACACACTGCACAATAAAATACGATTTTTGTAAAACAAACAAGCAAAAATCCACAGGGAGTCCTATCAGACATCCATTCGCCTTACACAAATTCAACGCTGCGTGCCCAGAAAACAAATTTATAGCCCTACTGCAGAGCTGGGATTTAAACCTAGGCAGGCTGCTTCTAGAGTCTTGCCGTCTGATACAGGAGTCACTAGACACATGTAGCTATTTAAATTTAAATTCATTAAAATTAAACAAGATGAAAAATTGCATGCCTCCGTAGCCCTAGCCTCGTTTCAAATGCTCGCTGTGCGCGTGTCGCTGTTGGTTGGCCAGGGCAGGGGCCAGTCTCGCTGGAAAGTCCTACTGGGCTGCACTGACACTTGACGTGTCCACACAGGCATCTGAAGAGCCTGGGGTACCCGGGCAGGGGTGGTGGAGGGCTGGGCCACTGAGCTGCCTGCATCGGGTGACCCGACTCCCAGGGGTGGCTGACATCCCTGCTCCCTCTTCTACACTCACTCGAGTCACCTCTGCCATGTCCCCACCTTGGGGTCCTCCAGCCCCTCCTCCCTGCAGAAAGACCCGAGTCCTTCCCTCCACCCCTCCACCAGGCCTCGGCCGCATGCCCCAGGGAATGGAGAGAACAGTCACAAGCAGGTGACTGCTTGTCCCCACCGCAGCCATAGTCCTCAGCGGTCTCCCCCCCTCCCTCTTCCGCTCCCTTTAAGGGGCACACTGTGCTGCGTGGCGCGGCTTTTGCCCCCCTCCGCCCGGCGGGCCCACCCCGCCCCGCCACGCCCGCTCACAGAGTCCTCAGGCCACCCAGGCCCCGGAACATGCCGCTGCGGAGGGACTCCAGCTGGTTGGCGGTCAGGTGCAGCTCGCTCACCGACGCTGCGCCCTCAAAGGCCCCATCTTCGATTTCCGACACCTTGTTGTTGCTTAAGTTGCTGCGGAGAGGAGACGAGGGGTAAGCCTCCCTGCAGCCGGGAGCTCAGAACCCCCATTTCCCGCACCCCATGCCCGGACGCAGGAGCGCTGTCCCCTCCCCCGAGAGCTGACCCCCACCCCCCAGTGTTTCCTCTGCTTCCGACAACGGCCAGCTTCCTGACCCGCCCCTTCCCTCTATGGGTAGCTCACATTTTCTTCAGATGCGTAAGTTTCTTGAACATCCCTGTGGCCTCCAGGATGGAAATTTCATTGTTGTTCAGTCGTCTGTAAGAGGCAGCGAAGAGAAGTTACACACCCATAAATGACAGACATTACTGTTCCCTCCGAACTGAGGATATCTGGGCCTCAAACTGTGGGGCTCTCCGAAGAATTTATGTGGCAAGGCAAATTGATCCTGTTTCAAAGGGAGGCATAGTGCTGGGGGGGTAGGCAATGTACATACACGAATGGTAATGTACACGGGTGTTCACGCATGCATGTGTGCACATGTGCATTTTTAGGTGAAGAAAACCTAACTAAACCATACTTGAGCTAATGGAATCACATCCCTCCCTCCAAAAGAAAACAAAAGTGCCACTGATAAAGACCGTCCCCAGCTTGGGCTGGTGACCTGCCCGGGTGCCAGAGCCTGCAGCCCGGTGGATAGGACTCTGAATTGGAAGCATAAGAGCTGGGGGAGAGAGAAGCTCAGCTCTCTGCCAAGCCCCGCAGCTGATGCGTTCTTGGGGTGTCTCCAGTGTCCCTCGAACAGGGCTGGACTGACAAAAAGCCTAGAGCAGGCTCAGAAGGGTGCGTGGGAACTGAGGGCGCTGGGGAGGCAGGTGAGGGTAAGGAGGGGCTGGGGGTCCTCACAGCTCCGCCGTGGACTGGGGGATGCGTTCGGGGATCTTGGTGAGCTTCAGGCTGGAGCACTCCACCACGCCGGCCTCACAGCGGCACTTGTGTGGACAGGCCACATCGCTGTTGCACTCGCTGCTCAGCTGGTAATCCTCCGTGCCTGTGGCGAGGCCGAGGCCGGGGCTGAGCCAGGGTCTCCTGCCCCCCTCGGCCTGCCACCCCATGCCCGCCACCCCGCCCCTGCCCTCCCTCCCAGGCTGATTTTGGTTCCTACCCCTCTCCTACCTGGAATGAAGTACTGCTCTTTGGCTGGGGAGAGAAGCAGAAGCCCATGATGCTGGGACCATCCGGGACTTGCCAGGACAGCCCAGGCCCAGCCCCACTGCTCAGTGAAAGGGACCCCAGGGATGAGCCTGGGGCCCCAAATCAGGACCCCAGGGATGAACCTGGGGCCCCAAATCAGGACCCCAGAGCCCTCCTGCCCAGCCCCTGGGTGGAGAAGGCCTTGCTACAGACGTTCCTTGCCCACACCGATGCCAGGAGCAGCGGCACATCCAATCAAACCCTTTCAAGGAATGCCTCAAACCATCAGAACTCCCAGTGGCAGTGGCGCTGACTTTTCAGATGGGGACAGGGCAGCAGTGGCGTCAGGCTCCTGACCATGGCCGGGGCTCAGAAGCTGGTCCACACTGTCCCCAGCCAGGCGCCATCTGCCTGCAGTTGCTGGGGCAGCACCTACTGTCGAAGCCTGGGGAGGAGGTTCCTTTCTCACCAAGAGGGTCCCCAGGCCCCACATATGTGTTAAAAGGCAGGAAAGCAGAGACACAAAACAGAAGTGGCCTGGGAGCAGAGGGACCCGGGTCTTCGCTTGGGTCCTGGCTCTGCACCTTCAGCACATCCTGCCTGGTCTCGCGGCCTCGGTAAAATGCGGGGTGGGACTGAGCCACCAGACCCACGTCAGACCCCTCTCAGGGCAGCTGCAGAGTGGCCAAGGACACCCTGGCTGAGGTTATCCGGGAAACATCACTGGGTCCCAGAGCAGAGTGAAGTCAGACAGGCAGGCGGGCCGACAGACAGACAGACAGACAGGAGGACAGTTACCTGAGCACCGGAACTTCTTGCTCTTGATCTGGCCGATGCGCTTGTTGGCGAGGCGCCGGGGGCTGGCGCAGCGGGCCCCGCTCGTCTCGATGGGGTTGGCGCGCAGGAAGTCTGCCAGCCACTTGAGGTTGCAGTCGCAGATGAAAGGGTTCTGAGCCAGGTGCCTGTCCAGACGGGCAGATCGGGGCTCAGAGACAAGGGCCGCGAGCCTCCGCTGACCTCCGCCTGGGCGGGGCCTCGCTGCTGCCCTGAGGCTTGGGGTGGCCGTGGGGAGACAGGGAGGGTGGGGCGGCCACCGGGGGGAAGTTTCAGGCTCTGGGGCTTCCGGGGGGACCCTGCACACGTCCTCCTGTGAACCTCACCCCTCCCTCCTCTGCCCTGGGACATGTCACAACAGCAGAGGGAGGAAGGACTGGAGACTAGCCGGACCACCCCTCTCCTTCCACAGGGCAAGGAAGCTGAGGCCAGAAGAGGGTGACGGGACAGCTCCTAGGACAGCCAGCCAGCACCCAGGCCAGCTCCTGGCCTCACCAGCGGCTGTGAGCTCGGGATTAAGCCCTTCCCCGCTTGGGCAGCAGCAGCCTCTGTCTCACCAGGAGGGAACTGGGATCAGGGAAATGAGACAGGGCTTGTAGGTGGGGCAGGAGTCGCCACTCCCAGCCCAGGCCATAGGAGCTGTCCATCTCTAGACACAACGGAAACTCAGAAAACCCTACTCATAGTTATTTACTGGGGACTCACTCTTATTCTCCTGTGAGTTGTCTGTGTTACCAGCAGAATGAATGTGGTGGTGGGCAGTGGGGGAGACAGATGGCAGGTACCACCAGCTGGGGGATCCGAGGTGGCCATAAAGGACCACGGGGGTGGCTTTCCCATTTGCAGGCTCTGACCATTCTCACAGGGCTCAGACCAGCCACATCCTGGAACCACCCCACAGGCAGCTGCCCACCAGGTCTTGGCCACCACTGCACTGTGTGTGCCCTGTTGTTTCCAAACCAAGACACCCAGGGAAGAATATTCCTTCTTGCACCTGTCCTGGCTACTGTCTCAGGGTTGCCATTTCTGCTTGTTGACCTGCAAGCTGGCACTTCCAGAAGCACAGAGAGCTAGAGCAGGGGCCCAGCTCAGAGGGACTCAATGAGCCATGGCCACTGTTCTTCCATCTGAGTGTCATCCGCTCAGGCCATCTGACCGTTTGGCTTCAGCCCAGCCCCCCGCTAAGGGGCTGCAGAACTTTCTAAGCCAAGGAAGGAAACTCTGGCCCAAGGTCTGTGCCTAGCTCAGCTCAGACCTTGGCAACTTTCTCTCCCATCCATCGTCTCTTGGGCCCTGCCCGCTGGACTTTGGTAGGATGCTTCACTGGAGATTTCCCTGGGCCAGCCATCCCTGCCACCTGCTTTTGCAGCTTCCTTCTCCCTTTCTTGCCTGAGTCCTGGCTCCTCTCAGCTCCACCAGGTGGGCCAGGCTCCTCCCACCCCCTTCTGCATCCAGCTCAGCATTTGTTTCTCATTTTAAACTGTCAATTTGCACAGAAAAGATGTATGTGCTGACTCCCCAGGGCAGAGTTTGTAGCTAATTTAAAATATACCAGGATATAGGGACTGCTTAGGAATCCTCTACAGCTGCCCCATCCACAGCTGTTTATCCCCAGCCTCTGCCTGAGCTAATTGCTTCCCTTTATTGTAATCTTGGTATAAAACTCAGTTTAAAATCAATCCAATTATGTTGTTTAGGCATGAACTCAAACGCTGAAGAGGTGGCGAGCTGAATACATTATTTTTAAAGAACATGCTATTTGTGTCCAAAATGACCTGTAAAACTTGAACTACTCATTGAGGCAAGCAGCATCTGTATAAACTTAAGTATTTGTGTGCAAATTAGAATTTTTAACAGTTGCAAAGGGCAAGGAGCTGGGGAGGAAAAATGCTCAAGAAAAAGAAAAATATATATCTGTTTGGGAAAACATAACCATGTTAAAGTACAATTCAGAAATGTGCTGCTGGGTGGCTAGGCAGCAATCTCTGTGAACATTTCTGGCAGTGGAAGGAATGGAAAGGGGCGACTGGATCTCAGCATCTTTCCTGGAATACACACTGAGGGGTCACACCTAAAACTCTTTTGGAGCAGTTGCTCAACACAAGACAGTCTTAAGGAAAATGCAAATTCAAGCCACAATGAGATAACACTTCACACCCCCTAGAATGGCTATTATCAAATAGACAGACAACACCAATGTTGGCAAGGATATGGCAATGTAAAATGGTACAACCACTCTGGAAAACAGTTTAGCAGTTTCTTAAAAAGGTAAGCATAGGTTTACAATGTGACCCAGCAGTTCCATTGTTAGGTATGTACCCAAGAAAATTGAAAACACATGTCCACACAAGGATTTCTCTGCAAATGTTTACAGCAGCATTATTTATAATAACCAAAAAGTCAAAACAATCCGAAATGCTCACCAACTGCAACGTATAAGCAAAATGTAGTATATCCATGCAATGGCATATTATTTGGCAATTAAAAGGATCAAAGTACTGATCCATGCCACAGCGTGACTGAGCCTCAGAACACTATTCTATGTAAAAGAAGCCATACACAAAATACCACATATTATATGATTCCATTTATGTGAAATATCAAGAATAGGTAAATCCATAGAGATAAAAGGTAGATTGGGGGCTGAGAATTGATTACAAACGGGTACAAGGGATTTTGGGGGTGGAGTAGGGTGGAAATGTTCTAAAATTGGATTCTGGTGATAGTTACACAACTCAAAATTTACAAATAATCATTGAATTATATGTTTAGAATGGATGAATATTATGGTTTGTAAGTTATACCGCAATAAAGTTATTTTAAAATTGTTCTTAAATCTTCGGGGCAAATAAAACTACAGCAAAATCAATAGTTTAACACAAGGCACTCAGGCACAGAACTTGGAACTAAAGACAAATCAAGAAAGATTCAGGTGAATTGAAATCTGCTCCGGTCTGGCCGAACAGGACTCAATTAAGGAGTTTAGCCACCAGAGGTATATAATAAGAATATCTGCTTATGCCCTGGACATGCATTTCTTTTATTCCTGTTTCAAATTGCATTTCAGTTGCTTATAAAATATGATCATTGCTCATTAAAGTTCAGTTTTGCTTTGCAGCCTTAATAATGAGAGTTAGTCTTCTTTAAAAAAGCACCACTGAAGGGGAAGCTAACATTTCTCGGTGATGGGGAAGAGATTCCTAAGACCAAATCCCTACTCTATTATAGATTCTGTTACCTTGGGTGAGTCACTTAACATCCCTCTGCCTCAGTGTCCTTATAAGTAAAATCAGGGATGATAAACTCTATTCCTACAGGGTTATAAGTATTAAGATGATGCATATAAACAACAGTGGCCTGGCATTCAGTACTTGCTCAGTACACCTGGGCTCCTGCTATCTGGCCTATTAAAACTTTTCATTCGAACATCCTGCTCGTGTCCCACTCTCCCCCTGGTGGCAGGGGAAAGGCTCCCCAATGGGTGCCTGGACGACACAGGTCCTGTGCGATCCAGCCAGGTAAATGGACACGGACCAAAGCCACAAACACCTCACGAACCATTTGCCTTCATCACTCCCTTCCAGGGTGAGAGGATGACTCCCTCAGGTGAGACCCCTCAACCCATTCCCCACCCACAAGGCTTTCGGTTCCAGCCTTTAAGTCTCCTCAGCACAGCACGTTTCTCTTGGCTATTCCACCAGCTGCTTAAAATAACTCACCTTGAGGTGTCTCCCTGCAACCTCTAATTTCAAAAGATCTCCCAGTGGTGCTCCATTCCTCCCTGGCTATAGGCAAATTAATTAGCCGGCGCTGGGCTGCAGGCAGCTGCGTGGGTTTTAATGAGCTGGGTTTTGTGGGGGCCGTCGCTGCGGATGTGCGGATATCCCGGGGAGAAGGGGCAGGGCCTCTAACGCGACCTGATGGGCACCCATCCGGGCACCCCGCGGAGATGTCGCCTGAGACAGAGCCCCGCCCAGCAGCCAGCCGGCGGCAGGCGGGAAGGCCACGGCGGTGGCACAGTAACCTTCACAGTAAATGCCCCCCGGAACGCTCACCACAGAACCCCCAGGTCAGCACGTGGAGCCAGAGCGCAGGCCCAGAGCTAAACACGGGAGCACAGGGTGCCACTTAAGTGCAAAGATGAACCCAATAGCTGATGAGAAGTGTCCCTTTACAAAAGCATTCCAGCTAAGAGATAAGGACTCTTTTTTTTTTTTAAAGCATCATCACAACACCATTATCAAATGAAGGAGGAATGGTAGAATTCAAGAATCACCATTTTGGAAGCACCGAGGAATAAATGGATATAGACATTGAGAGCAATGGCTGCTTTTATCCCAACGACCACCGGCCATCACGTGTCTCTGGATGGAAGTACACAATCCTTCTATCAAGTTGTCTTACCAAAAAAAAAAAAAAAAAAAAAATCAAACCTGAACTTGACCAAAAAACTAGATCCAATTTCCAATCTGCAGGACAAAAAGAAGAGAGTGGAATGTGTGAAACTACACCCAGGGGACAGAATCGGCAAAGCACAGACTGAGTCCAGACTGAGAGAAACTACAGAACAAATGCTAGGAAAAAAGAGGATGGAGAACAAGCCTATGGATTGGAAAGAGATGCATCAACGAATTGCATTGCATTGGCCATATTTAAATCTTGATTCAGACAAATATTAAAAAATGATAACATGTACAATGCAATTGGAAATTCGAACACTAGATATTTGATGATAGTAAGGAATTAATTGTTAAATTTTTAGATACAGTAACAGTGTTGTGGATGTGTTTTTAAAGAATGCCTGCCTTTTAGAGATATGTACGAGGTCCATATGAATGACATATTCTGTCTGGGATTTGCTTTGACATAGTTTGGACGGGTTGAAAGAGGGGGAGGCAGGGATGAGGTGGGACTGGCCATGAATTGATGACTGCTAAACCACATGACAAATGTGGGGGCGGTCACTGTACATTTACAATTTTCCATAATAACAGATTAAAACAAATCCTGAGGTTTGGCTCTCTAGATTTTAATTTATAATCATCCTTGCTGTCATTATATTTCATCTGATTTAAGACATTATAAACTTCAAGATGCACAATGATTTTATGTGATATCAAGAAAGACCAGACTGCTCCCCATTAAACAATGTGCCCTTAACTGTGATATGCAGTCCAATTTCAGAGATGTTGATGCAGAAACAATGTGTCTTAGAATCAATAAGCTGTAGTAGTAATAATAATAGTATCAACTTAGGGTGTATCAAGCTCTTATAATGAGCTAAGCTCTGTACAATCATATCCTTTAATCTAAGGACAACTCTATGAAGGAAATGATATTTCCATTTTACAGATGGATAAACGGAGGCTGGGAGAAGTTAATTAAATTGTCCAGGGCCATACAGCCAATAAGAGGCATAGCTGAGACGTGAACCCAGTTTTGTTTAACCCAGAGCCTATGCTCCTTCCTCCGTAAGAGGCCACCCCCAGGGAGCATGATGGCCCAGGGCAGGACAAAGTGCCAGAGCCTGGAGGGCTGTTACCTCTTGCAGGCCCACCTGCTGGAGTCCTGCTGTCGCGGCACCTGCAGGGAGGGAGAGAGGAGGAGGGCAAGGGGCACTCACAGGGTCTGAATGGCCCGTAGGGAGGTGAAGGTGCCCTTGGCGAGACCCTGGATCTTGTTGTCATAGAGGGAGAGCAGCGACAGGTTCTGTAGGTCCTGGAACGCATCAGGCCGGATGCAGTTGATCTTGTTGGCATTCAGAAGCCTGTGGGCAGAGGCGGGGCGGTGGTGAGCGGAGAGGCACGGAAATGGACTCACCAGCAGACTCCGGGCACCTTCCTAGGCACCGAGCATGCAGCATTTCAGGGAGGAGTGTGCGGAGAGCAGGCACCGGGACTCTGGCCCCCTGCGTGTCCTCTCTTCACACAGGAGTTCCCGCTGCCTTCTCCATGCACAGGGACATCTACTCTCTTTCAAGGGACTGTGAGAGATGCCTGAGGGATTCTAACAAAGCAGGGAGTGCAGCGGCAAAGCCACCTCCGAAAAGCATTTGGGGGCTCCTCCTCCTTCCTAGGGTTCTGCTGGGCTCCCCGGGCAGCTGAAACGGAGGATTTGGTTTCAGCATCTCTGGGGTCCTGGAGGAGACACCTTGTCTAGAAGCTCATGGTTCAAGGAGGCTGAGCTGGACCTGGTTTTTCCACTGCAAGAGACAACTCTGTCCCCAGCCATGCCGAGCTCCACAGGAACGCAGGCCCCGGGGCAAGACCCTCGCCACGATCCGCTCCAAACCCGCCTCTCCGTCTCTCTCTTGCCACAACTGCCCCTGCATTGCCCTGTAGCCTCTCGCTGCCATACTGGGTCTGCCCTTCTCCTTGCTCCTTGTGTCGAGTGAGTCCCACACCTCCAAGAGGCTGAAGGGCCAGTCTGAGAGGAAAGCTGGCCTACCTCCCAGGCCCCACCCCCCAAGGGCACCCGCAGACAGTCCTTACAAAAGCTGTAGGGTGTACAGGCCTCCAAATACACCCCGGGGGAGATCTGTGATCTTGTTCCCATAGAGAACCCTGGAGAAAAGACAGTAGAAAGGGGGGTGGGGAAGGATTAGAGGCCAGCTTTGCAGGGCCACGGCCCATGCTGCAGGTTGTGCACTGCACAATGGCACCACTCAAAGCCATTCCGTTCCCATCATACGCGTGGCAGCTGTGCACACTTAGCATAACGTAGTGCCAGCAGGTGGCAGTAAAGTGTCTTAGGAAAGGGTTGCCTTTTTCTAATCTGCACGAAGGTACCTTTTGGGGTAGAGGGGGCATGCTCCCCATTACGCTGGAACGACTCCCATTCCCCAGCCCTCACACACGGCCCCACGAAGCCCGCGAAGGGCCCCTTCCTGGATACCTCTTGGGAAATTAACGTGGGCCAAGGATCCAAAAAGAGACTGTTGAAAGATAAGAAAATCCCATGGGCAAGAATAATTAACACATTTTCAGAGAATTATAGGAAAAAAATAGAACGCCAAACGGCATGTGCAGTAGGAGCTCTAGCATGTCAGACGAGGCTTCCCTGCGCAGTGAGAATGCCAGAAAGAAATAGACCAAAATGTTAACTGTGCTCAGATCTGGGTGACAGCACTGCAGTAACTTTTTTTTTTTTTTTACTTTAGTGCTTCCAAAGTTTTCTACATTATACATGAATTACATGTATATATATTTTTTAATGACCAAAAGTTTTAAAAAGATATGCAGTGTCACCTGGCCTATTTTCCCATCTCTAAGCAGCCAGTGAAAGCATCAAGGGGAAGCTGAGGGGGTTGCATTATGTCCCCCCAAAAAAGATAGGTTGACGTCTTAACCACCTCCCCAACCCGTGACTGACCTCATTTGGAAAGAGTCTTTGCAGTTGTAATCAAGACAAGTTTCATATTGGATTAGGTGGAGCCAAAACCCACAACTGGTGTCCTTATGAGAATGAGATTTAAGAACATAGAAACACAGGGGAATGTCATGTGACAACAGAGGCAGAGATTGGAGTGATACATTTACAAGCTAAGGAATGCCAAGGATTGCTGGCCATTGCCAGAAACCAGAAAAGAGAAGGAAGATCCTTCCCTAGTGCCTCCGGAGGGAGCATTGCCCTACTGACACCTTGATTTTTGGACTTCTAGCCTCCAACACTGTGAGAGAATGCATTGTTGTTCTAAGATACCCAGGTTTTGTTAGCTTGTTACAGCAGCCGCAGGAAATGGATACCAGCCACCCCTTGTAAATATTCAATCTGACTGAAAACAGCAGGTGGTATTTCTTCAAACCTGGCTTCAAGATCATTCTTGGAGGAGGGCAAAGCAGGAGCAAAGGCTCTGAAATGGGATCAAGTTTGGCTACACTGAGAACTGAAAAGCCCCATGTGGCTCAAGTGAAGGAAGCAAATGAGACAGCAGCTTGGATTTTACCCAGCAAGCCTCAGGAAGCCTTGGGGACATGATCAGATTCATATCTCAGCAAGATCCTCCAAGCTGCTGTGTGGAGAAGAGAGTGAAGGGGGCAGGAGGAGAAGCGGGAAGACAAGGTTCGGGCCCACCAAACGTGGACATGGCTGATGGGATCTATTTGCAGAACTGACATCCATGGCCTCAGTGTGCAAGTTCTTGGATGGTGGAGAGGTGGCTGTGACAAGGAACCCACCAAGACAGTAACTTTCACCTTCTATCTCTTCAGATTGGAATGTTCCAACTTAGGAAGCATTTCATTCACTTCTCAGAGGAAGAGCTCTGCATTTGTCAGGCTGCCTCGAGGATCTGAGTTCCTCAGCCAGCAATAGTGCCCTGTCCAGTTGTACAGGCTGTGCACTGCACAATGTCAAGGCCACCATTCCTAGCTGAATACTGCCTAGACACGATGCAGCGGCTCCACCCGCCACCATGGATGCTACTCCAAGAATAAAAGGTGTGTGCAGATGGCATGGAACCAGGAGCTCCTATACTCCCCAAGTTGGGGGAGGGGGGTTCCATTCAGTTCCACCTCTCAGGACCCCTTGTCTATACCGAGTACGTGTCAGTGCCGGTGAGGGACAGGTGCAAACACTAGTTCCAAAAGAGTGACACGTGACTCCTCTCTATGGGGAGCTTGTCCCCAACCACAGGGCACTGTGAGTGTGCTCTCTGAACCAAGTTCCATGGAGGCTCAGAGAGAGAGAGTGAGAGTGGGGGACTTGGTGAACCTGGGAACGCAAAGAAGGGTTCCTGGGAAAAAACAGAGATGACCCATTTCTAAGACAATTTTTTTTTTTAATTTGCATATGGGCAGGAGGCACCAGGGATCAAACTCCAGACCTTCAGCATGGCAGGTCGGAGCTCTGCCTGCTGAGCCACGGCAGGTCGGAGCTCTGCCTGCTGAGCCACGGCAGGTCAGAGCTCTGCCTGCTGAGCCACGGCAGCTGCCCTCTAAGACAAATTCTTGATGCTGCATTACATTTCCCCTACGGACATACTGGAAGGACAGAGAGGGACACTTCGTCCTCCCATCTTGGAGTAGAGCAGGTTTGGGATGAAAGAGGGCACAACTGGAGCTGTTGGTCACTGCCCTGCAGTTGCCCTGGGAAGGATCAGGAGTATGGAATTCTCACCTTCAGGGGAGTGGGCCTGGGTCGGACGACTGCCACAAAGAACGCTCGGCAAATCCCCACAACGGCAGGGACAGCATCAGGGTTGCCAGAAAATGGCTCAGCCTAGTTTTTCCCCCGCGTGTGGCCTCTGATTCCCTCCACCCACCCCAGCTGGGGAGGGACCAGCAGGAGGGAAGGGGGAGCTGGGCTCAGCAACCCTGGACTTCACAAGCAGAGGGAGGTCCACAGAGGAGGGTAGGGGGTGGGCTGGCTGACGCTCCCCCTTGGGGGGGTGCTGGCCCTGCTCCCCCTCCAGCACCCACCAGAGGGGCCTGCAGGAGTACTCCAGCACTGCTACTCACAGCGAGTTGAGGGAGCGGAGGCCCTGGAAGGCGTCAGGCGCGATCTCTGCGATCTGGTTGTTGCTGAGGTCTCTGCAAGGTGAGCACAAGGAGAGAGGGTGGGATCCCTCCGAGAGCAGCAGGGCCCTGCCTGGCTCCCCCCCTCCAGCCTCCTAGAGGCTGCTTGAGGGCAGAGACCTCTTTGAAATGAGAAGAATAAGCGTTCGGCTCTCCCATCCATTTGAAAACCCGTCCACCAGTATTTCCCACGGGCCTCAGGCAGGGCGTGGGGCATGTGCAGGGCACCCCAGGCTTGGTCAGCTATTGTACTGATTTGGAGCTGTAGGTACCCCAGAAAAACGTGTTCTTAAAGCTAATCCATTCCTGTGCGTGAGGGCTCCTGGTAAGCAGGACCTTTTGAAGGGGCTACTTCGGTTGTGTGACCCAGCCCGGTCAGGACGGGTCTTATCCGATTAGAAGGCCTTCATAAGCAGAATGAAATCCAAACACAGGGAAAGCAAGCCGCAGAAGCCAGAAGCTGAACTTCAACGGAAGCCAGAAGAGAACAGACAGGCTGGAAGAGGCAGCCATGTGGCAAGCTAAGAACCAAAGATGACCAGCAGCCGGCCCCAGAAGGTCACAGTCTTTGGGGAGGAAGCATCACTTCGATGATGTCTTGATTTGGACATTCTTTGAGCCTCAATCCATGAGCAAATAAACCCCCATTGTTTAACCCGACCCGTTTCATGGCATCTGCCTGAGCAGCCCAGGAAGCGAGAACAGCCAAGGAGGAGGCTTCTCCACGCGTGCCCACCAGCCTCCTCTACCCTTCCTGGGTCCTTAGCTGCTCTTACTGGTGTGGAAGCTGGGACTGGACGAAGATGAGAATCAGCTCCGGGTACGTGCCAGGCCCAGGCTCAGCTGCTTACTTCGGTCCCACCACAACCTGGTGAGGGGGTCCCCACCCCCACCCCCACTTCACAGACAAATGATCTGCGGGCCGGGAAGGCCCAGCCACTCCCCAGGGCCACTCAGCTGGCGGGGGGCATGGTCTGGGCTTTCTCCCACCCCATGCTGCCTCTCCAGGGGACAGCGGGTGGCACTCACATCCTCCGCAGCTTCCTGTAGGGAGAGAAGGCGCCTGGGGGGATGGACTTGATTCCGTTGAGTTCCAGGCGGCTGCAGGGAGAGAACACGGAGGACACGCGAGGGTCAGGGCCCCCCTGCCCTGCTGTGGCTTGCTGGGCTCACAGGCGCAGACCCAGCCCCCTGGCCACGCTGCCCCGCTGCCTTCCGCCTCCTGACGTCTGGAGGAGGTGGGGGAGCAGGAGGCAGAGAAAAGGAGCCGCCTTCATTGCAGTGACATTATCAAGGCTCCTGTGGCTGAAAGGGACCCGTGAATGATGCTGACGCTCAAAAACGGATTCTAGCAGACTCGCCCAGAGCTCGGCTGGGCGGAACAGGGCCACAGAGGGTCACCCCCTCCAGTTTCCCGGGCCCCGGCAGAGAGCTAAGCCCAGGTAAGATAAACTGTGTCTTCCCCATTTGCCCCTGAGGGGCCCAGGGACAGGCCCTGGGGTGGTGCCTGCTCCAGCCCCGCCCCCTGCCCTGTACTCACATCTCCGTCATGGCCTCGGGCAGGTTGGCCGGGATGGCTGTAAGGCCTTTGCCGCGACAGTCCACGATGCCGTTGCTGCAGGTGCACACGGCGGGGCAGGAGCCGGCGGAGAGAACGCAGGCGGCTGTGCGACCCGCCTCCCCCTGGCCTGCCGAGACAGTGGGGACGCGACCTCAGGGGGCGCGCGCCCGCAGCCCCCTCCCGCCAGACACAGACCGAGGGGTGGGGCAGGGCCCGCGGGGATTGCGTCTCTGATGAGGATGAATTAGAGACCACCTTGGAGGCAGGAAATAAGAGATTCCAGACCGTGATATGGCCCTGGGGGCACCTGGCACAGAGCAGGTGCTTTTAGGTGTTTGCTGAACTCGAATCTGAACCTAACACGTGCTGCATAAGAGTGGGATTCACATGCTAGGAAATCCTGAGCTGGAATTCTGGGCCATAGCCCAAGACACGCAACACTTCCGAGCCTGCGTCTTCTCTGCAATCGGAACAGCATGACAGCAGCTGAGTTTAAGTGCTCCCTTTGTGCCACCTGTTCCGGTAAGTGCTGTACATGCCACATCTTATTTAAATTCCACTGTAAATGCAATGAGAATCTAATATTATTAGTGCCATTTTACAGCTGAGAAAGCTGAGTCCTCAAAATAAATAAATTTGTATACATTACACAGCTAATAGGTGACGAAACCAGAATCAAACCCAGTGCCTGATGTGAAACCACTCTTTAAAATTGCAGTTCACTGGTTTTAAGTGTATGGCTGGTTGGCTTTCTGCCTACGGACACATCCATAAAGCCACAAATCCAGATACAGAATATTTCCATTATCCAAGAAAGCTCCCTCGTGCCCATTGCCCATGGTAACCACTGCTCCAGATTCATTGCCAAAGATTCGTTCTGCTTGTTTGTGAAACCCACAGAAGTAACACCATGCAATAGGTTCTCTTTTGTGTCTGGCTTCTTCGGCTCAATATAAGGTATCTGAGATTCATCCATGTGATTGTGGGTATCAGAAGTTCATTCTTATTTACTGCTGCGTGGTGGCCCACTGCATGGATATACCACATTTTGTGAATCCATTCTCTTGTGGGTGGATATTTGGGTTATTTCCAACTTTGGGTTATTATGAAGAAAGGCTGCATGGAATATTCTTGGCCATGGTCTTTTGCAGAACAAATGTACATTTCTCACAGGGGAGTTGCAGGGTCATAGAGTAGACGTATTACGTTTACTAGATCCAGCTAAACAGTTTTGCAAAGTGGCTGAGCTAATTTACACTCCCACCAGCTTTTTAACCTCTAATCCTTTCCTTGACTATGCCACAAGGTGGGGGCCAAGATCAAATGAGACAAAGCTATGACAATTTCTGGCACGTTGTGATGTCCCTGTTCTCGAGGAAGGAGTTGCTGGGGTGAGGATACCAGCACTGAACAGAATTTGGGGGTGGGGGTAGGAAGGGAGATGCCTGAATATGGAAACCAAGGTATTCCAACTGCAAAGAAAAACGCTGCATTTCAAAATTAAAATTATCCGAGTGATACTCCCATTCCTATTCCCAGCCCTGTGACAGCTACTCATCGGTAAAGCCTCAGTCCTGGCTCTCACACACCCAAGTGCATTCATGTGCACACACATGTACATGCACACACATCCATGTCACGTGGAGGGTAAGATGCCCTGGCTCTGCACACACACACTCCACACCTGTGCACTTACCCATGCACACATACACACACACCCATACTTGGGAAGTGTAAGGCACTCTGGCTCTATGCACACATGCACACGCACACACACTTTTATGTCACGTGGAGGGTAAGATGCCCTGGCTCTACACACACACACTACACATCCATGCACATACACACGCACATGTGCACACACATATGTGTCGTGTATAGGGAAAATGCCCGGGCTCTGGAGCCAGATTGTCTGGTCTGGAATCCCATCTTTGTCACTTCCAGGCTGCAAAACCTTGGGCAAGCTCCTCTCCTCCTTCTGCCTCACTTTCTTTACCTGTAAAATGGGAGTAATAATAGTGGCTCCATCAGAGGGTTCCTGTGAGGACTAAGTGGGGCGGTGCTGCATGCACAGCCCTTGGAACAATGGCATGAGGACATCATGCTGCACGCAGGGGTTGAGGGTCCAAGAGATGCCAGCAGTGGGCCAGGTGCTCTCCCAGTCAGAAGGTACCACTTCTGGGAAGTGCACTAAGATTAAGTTTATGGCTGGTTGACTTTCCGCCTATGGACACATCCATAAAGTCATCCTAGTCTTTCTCATGCCCCTTGGCTCACATTCAGCCTTCCCAAAGCCCCACCAATACTGTCACCCAGGTGAGTGGCTGCCCAGGCCCCCCCGCAGCTGGTTGGCCACAACAGACTCCAGCTTTAGCAGTTTCTGCCTCTACTTTGGTCCCGTCTGTTTCCTTCTCCATCCCCTGACTTCTTTTCTTTGGAACAAGATGCTGGGCAGGATCATGGTTTCCAACTGTGCCAAGTGCCCCACCCCGGCTGATGCTCGGGAATCTTTGCTCACGTGCATAAGTATCTGAATCTCAGTACGCGCCAGGCACTGTCCCGGCTCTCTGCATGTATTAACCCACTTAATACATCTGCATGTATTAACCCACTTAATTTTCACAACAACCCTAGGGGCAGTTACCATGATTAACCCCAACTGGCAGATGAGGAAACTGAGGCATAGAGGGCAAAGTCACCTCCGAGCGATGGGGTGGGCAGGCTGGGGAAGTGAGAGGCCTGGGCAGCAGGAGCCTGGGGGGCTTGCCTGCTCCAGGCCAGAGGAGGCCTCTCCGGGATGGGCAGCATGAGGAGGGGTCGGTGGACAAAGAGCAAGAAAGGTGTACCTGGCAGGGACCCGCCTGTGAGGTGCCAGCTCAAGGCAGGGACAGTGGTGGGCACTGCTGGAACACAGCGAGTGAGGAGCGTGATGGCAGGGGAGGCTGGTGGCAGGGGAAGGCAGGGCTGACCATGCAGGGGCGTTGCAGAGCTTGGGGCAGTTTGAACCTTCTCCCAGGAGCACTGGGGAGCTAAGTGAGCATGAAGCAGCGACCTGACCAGACTCGGGGATTCTTTTAGGTCTCTGGCTGCAGAATGGAGGTTGAAGAGACTAGGGAGAAAGTGGGGTGAGCAGTCAGGGGGCTATTGCAGGACCGACCCCAGGTGGAGGATGAAGGGGCATGGTCTCTGAAGTCCACCTCACCTCGAGGGGAGGAAAGATGGCCCAATCCAGGGGCTTTTCAAGGAAGCAGAAGAAGTAAGGTGAGGAGGTAAGGGTTGGGGAAAGGAGGTGATGATAGGACGGGACAGGACAGTGGTGATGGGGGTGGCAGGAGGTAATGGGAGGGAAAAGAGGGAATTGGGGGTGGGGGCAGGAGGAGGTAATGGGGGGCACAGGGTGATTGTCGGTTGAGAGCCCCGGCAGGGGCCTGCACCCACCTGAGCAGCTGAACTCACTCTTCTGGACCTCGGCCACGTTGAGGCCACGCAGGCTGGTGGGGCCTGAGCACTGGGTGAAGAGCCCAATGGTCGGCCGCTGCCGCAGCCACTGTGAGAGCCAAGCCAGGTGGCAGTCACAGAACAGGTGGTTGGAGTGCAGGCGGCTGTGGGAGGACAGGGCAGCTCACAACCCACCTGGGTCCCCATGCACGGGGAGCCCCGACACCTGGGTGGGGGCCAAGACCCCAGGTGCCGCGTTCGGTTTCCCCATACCCTGTGCTCAGTTGACTGCCAGCTCGGCTCCAACGCGGGGGATCATCTGTAGCAATGTGGAAGTTCCTGGCCGGCTCCCCCTTCCCTCCCAGCACGCTGTGGGCGCCCCTTGGCAGGAGTGGCCCACGGACTACCATTCCTGTTACTAAACTCCCACACATCCACTGCCCTAAATCACATCACTCGGTTTCAAGCACAAAACATGCACCGTCTGCCTTTTAAGGGAAAGTGAAATATAAATGATATTTCAACGTCCTGCAAATTTTAGATCACCCCCCACCTCCATCCACTCCTGGTGCTGGGCTGCCCTCCCGGGGTGCAGAGGGGAATGAGCTGCACTGCTGCCCAGAGCACCCACCCCGCCCACAGCTCTGGCCCGGCCGGGGCTGACTCACAAGGTCCGCAGCTTGGGCATGTGGTTGAAACTGGACATGGGGACGGTGCTGAGGTTGTTATTGTTCAGAGTCCTAAGGGGAGAAGCCGGAGTCATGCGGCCTCTGCCGGCAGGAGCTGGCGTGGGAGGCACAGGGCCCCCAGCAACGGGGCGACTGTCCTGCCGGCCCCCCGGGGCACAGATGCGGACCCCCGATGGCAAAGGCCGCCCCCCCCTTCCTTTCTCCACCTTTACTTACAGCACCTCCAGCCCCCGCAGAGCTCGGAAGGCCCCTTCCTCAATGCAGCTGATCTGGTTCTTGTCCAGCTGCCTGTGAAGCCAAGGGAAGCTTTAGAAAGGACAGCACATTCCCTACAACAGTTTGATCAAGCGCTCCATTAGGGAGAAAAAAAAAAGCATGACCCCAATTGCTGTTAATGATATATGTCAGTCCAAATATTAAATATTATTAAAACTTAAATTCTGTCTTGATTGTAGTTACAACAATAAATATAAAGAAAAGTTATATGCCTCTACGCAACGTTGCATATGCCCTAGAGAGCAGGTGCATGCACACACACACACACACACACACACACACACACACTCTGGAGCCCACCTAGAGAGTGCTGGCAGCAGAAAAATGAGAGAAAGTACAATACCAGGGTAGCAGCCCCCAGGGCTGGCAAACATTTCAGGCTGAGTGCCAGATCAGATAGACTGGCACTGGCTACCTGGAGGCTGTTTTCAGAATAATTCTGAAGCTGTGACCTGGGCTCTGTGGGAAAGCATGCAGTGACCGATTATCAATGTCTGCCACTGGACCAGGAGAGGGGGAACTCGACAAGCACGCCAGGCATTTTCCACGCCGGCTGCAGGCAGACCTCAGGACGTGGAGAGCCTGGACCAGAATAAATCTGGATCATCGGAATGAAGCGTCACATGTAACTAGCACTTTACAAAGTATATTTATTCCCTTTATCTCATTTAAACCTCAAAACAATTCTGTGAGGTAGGCATTATTTTCCCCATTTTACAGAGCAATAAATTAGGGCTCAGTAAAGTTAAGTGCTTTGCAGCAGTTTATCTGCAAGTAACTGGAAGAGAAGATTCAAACCCAGCTCTCCCAATGTAAAGATGATGCACTGGAGGGCAAGGGCCCGGAACATCACCGGGTCCCCACAGTTCCTGACATTCCCTTCAACTTGGTGGCTCCCCAAAGCCCCACCACCCCACCCCGCCACCGAGCATTGGCTTGGCTCTCACACAAAATCACGCCAGAGAGAGCTGGACATACTGCCTTGTTTCCTCCAACCTCAGATTTCTCCAGAAAACCCATGCTCCTATCAGCCATCTCAGGGCCCTGGCCAGCCCCCCGGATGCCTGCAACAAAGGGCCCAGGGACACCCACAAAAGGGGCCAGGGGTGGTCCAGGAGCCCCCATACCCCTCTGCTTCTCAAGGCTGCTGTGCTGGTTTGAAGCTATTACATACCTCAGAAAAGCCATGTCCTTTAATCCTCACTCAATATTACGGGGTGGAATCTTTTTGATTATTTCCATGGAGATGTGACACACCCAGTTATGGGTGGCAACTTTTGATTAGACGGTTTCCACAGAGATGTGTCTCCACCCCGTCAAGGTAGGATTGCTTACAAGAGCCTTTTAAGAGGGAACCATTTTGGAAAAACTTTCAGAGCCACCAGAACTGACAAAGCCAACAGAACAGGCAGAGCCCCCAAGAAGCCGGTGAAGAGAAAGCTAGCAGATCTTGTCCTGGGCCTTTTCAGCTGAGAGAGAAACCCTGAATGTCATCGGTCTTCTTGAACCAAGGTATCTTTCCCTGGATGCCTTATATTGGACATTTTTATAGACTTGCTTTAATTGGGACATTTTCATGGCCTTAGAACTGTAAACTTGCAAATTAATAAATTCCCCTTTTTAAAAGTGATTCCATTTCTGGTATATCACATTCTGGCAGCTTTCAAACTAGAACAGCTGTACTCACAAATTTTTTAGGTCGGTAGCTCCACGAAAAGCTTTCCTGGGGATGGCCTGGATGCTATTCTCACTCAGATCCCTGCAGCAATAAAACCAAAAGGAGAAAAACACTGGTCAGAAAAGAGATTTCTCCAGAGTGCCCGGCTGAGTCAGGGAGGTGAGAGGGGCCAGATGGCACCCAATCCGTCACTTCTGGGTCTCAGAGCCTGGGACAGTGTCTGGCCCACAGTGGGCACCTGGTGAGCAGTTGATGAATGAATGAAGACATGATGCAGCTGAAGAGAGGTGCACGGCTCCTGAGGGAGCTGGGCCCCCAGCTACTTCTCCTTTTCTGGGCAGAGGGACTGCAGCTGGAGGGGGAAGCCTGAGGCAGCTGTGGCCGGCTCTGCCAGACCCCAACCCAACCTACCAGACCCTCAGAGGTCAGCCCAGCTCCCGCGGCATCACCCAAGGCTGCAAAGGAGCAAGCAAGAATGTGCAAATGGGGCTCCCCAGCACAGGGTCTTCTCGATTGGCCCCCCGCTGCCCCGGGACATCTGTGGTGAATGTGCCCAGAGCTTGTACTTCCACAACATTTTCTAGTTGACGGAGGGCACGGCACCTCCTTGGATTAACCTCACACCCTATACTCCTTGTTTTTCTGACGAGGAAGCTAAGGCTCAGAAAGATCCATGACTCCCAGGTAAGCCAGTCAGTATAGCCAAACAGGTCTTGAGCTCCAGGCTGGGTCTGACTCAAATCCAGAGCTCAGAGAGGGGCCAGGGCCTAAGGGTGGGGGGTGGGGGGAGAGGGGTTGGAGCCCAGGGAGGGGAGGGTGTGGCCCCAGCACTGCAGCCCTGAGTGGTGCTGGCCCTGTGTCCAGGGAGTGCCGGTGACTTACCTGCCTCCCCACTGGCATGAAGGAGGAGGTGCCGCAGGACCCTGCCAAGTCCTGGCCTCTACAAGCCCCAGGCCAGCTTCTGGAACTTTCTTCCAGCTCACCTGGCAGGACTGGGCCTCTGGCATCTGTCACTTGCCTCTCCCTCCTTCTCTTGACTGTCCTCCCAAAGGCAAAGCTGCCTCACCGGCCTTGGCACTCACAGACCCTGCCAATGCCCCACTCCAGGCATCCCCCTTCTTGCAGGGAGATGGTAACTACTGATGTACTCTGGGCAGGGCCCCCAGGCTGCCCGTGCTCCAGGACTGCAGTGCGTCTCAGCTATGAACTCACTCAACCCTCATGAGCCTGGAGCTGGGACGGGGACCTGGGCAGGCTGCCCCAGAGCTCTGCATCAGGCACACCCACGGGGTCCTTAAGCTGGTCAACTGGGGGCAGACTGACCCGGCATGGGACCCCAAGGCTCGAAGTTTCTCCCGGGCCAGGCCCCCAGGCTTTAACCACATCCTTCTTGTCACCCATTCATCACAGGGTTCTCTGTGAGCCTTGAGTGCATGGTCATGAGTATTCCCGCCTGGGTATTCCCAGCGAGACAGTGAAACCAGGAAAGGCGCCCCAGCAGCCTGAGTGAGGCCCTGAGGTCAGAAAGGCCGGGTTCGCGCCCCAGCTCACCACCAGCTTGCGGTGCCTCCGTCAGTCTGTCCCCTTTGTTCCTGATTCTCAACTTGCTCATTTACACAGTGGGGGAAACAAGAGCCTGGTAGAGGGGCTGCCTCCCCCACTCGACCCCACCCCATCCTCCGCCCACCCCTGCACTGAGAGGGAGCCAAGGTCTCCGAGCTCCAGCCCCTCTGAGTCCCACCCCCCTTCCCCACCACAGCCATCAGAAAACCGTCCCCAAAGGCACCGGAATCAGAATGCACTTTCTCATCGGTAGCACCTCCATTCCCCCCACTTCTCTCTCGCCTCCAAAATTGTCCAATCTTCCATACCAGTGGTACCGTACTTCACTATGACCGGTCCCTCTTGGTCCCTCGATGCAACAGCAGTGTCTCCCCTCCCGCCTCCAGGCAGGCGGCAGGGGTTTACAGCAGACCCCGGTTTCCTGCTCCTGGGCCCCGCATACCCCGCTCCACGACTGTTCTCTGTGGCCTTTGATCTCCGTATTTGTGCCATGTCTCTGCTTCCCTGTTTAGCCTGTTGATATTCAGGGAGACAGCCCCGCAATTCCACCAGTTCAGGGTGCTCCCAGAATTGCCCCCAGGACCCCCCTCCCAGTTGCCTGTCTCAGTCTTCCTCTTTTCAGCAATGCCTGACCAACCCATTCAGCTCTGTGGGCTCACACCCTCTCCCTCTGTGAACGGGGTGCTGGCACCGGGGAAGGGAGGTCTGATGGGGACAATCCTCGGACTTGGAACATGGAGATCCGGGCTGGTGCTGGACTTCCAGCCAACAGCTGTGTTCCACCACCAGGCCGCCTCACCTCTCTGGGCTCAGTTTTCCCGACTTTTTCTTTCCTCCCCAAATGTCTGTGTCCCAGGCTGAAATGGCCATGTGCTCCTTTCCCTGATGTCCGTCACCCTGAGGGGAGAAGCCAACCTGGGTACTCTAGGGCAGGGTCCCGAAATGGGGCTGCTTGGTGCATCTCCATCCCAGAGAGCAGTGTCTCTAGCAATCTAATTCAGTAGCTGGGGTGCAGGTAGGGAATCCACTTTTTTAACAAGCGCCCCAACGATTTGATGCCCAGGGCTGGCCTGTGGAGACAAGGGGGCAGAATCAAACAGCTCACTTCAGCCTCGCCCCATAAACCCCACCCACACTCCTCACAGCTGTGAGCTCTTTCCACAGGGTCCCTCAGGCCTTGTGGCAAACCCCTGGGCCGCTGTCCAATGTGGCAGAAACTGCTGTTCCCCACCAACTGTTGGAGTCATGTGGCCTGGGCCAGGCGCCCTCCTCACCACCCTCCCATTGGCCCCCGCAAGCTGGCCAGGAGGTGCTGGAAAGAACCACTGCTCCTGGCCAAGGCCGGCTCAGCCTCTGGTCTCAGGATGGCCACCTTCTCCTCCCCCAACCCTGCTGCCACTCTCCAAGCAGGGTCTACACCTGACCATTATGCCCGCGGCCACCACCATCGCCCCAGCACAGGCAGGCTCCTCCAACCCCTTCCACACATCGCCTGTCATTCACTGATTCAACAACCATGGCAGCACACCTGCTGCGAGCCAGGCTCGGGCAAGGGCTGCGAAGGCCACAAGTGCCAGCCCGCACTCAGGGAGCTCACGGTCACACGAGTTCCTAAGTAACTAGGAGCCGAGGCAGATGTGGGAGCCCCAAGCAGTGAAGAACCAAACCCACCTTGACGGAGCACCTCCACATGCCACACAACACACCCGAGAGCACTCGCAGCCCAGAGAAGGAGAGAGGCATGAAACCAGCAAATGACATCTTCAATCCTTCATTCAACAAAGATGTACCAAGAGCTGACCACGTGTGGAGGCACCTCACCAGGGAGCCTACCAGGACCTGTTCTCCTAGAGCATACATTCCAGCCCACAGTGAGCACTGGGAGAGCAGCATTTCCAAAGAGTTACAAGAGCACAGAAGAGTGAGCAACCAACTCTATCCAAACCGAAGTGGATCCTGAGAATTTACCAGACAGAAAAGAGATCTGTGGGAAGGGGATTCCAGGCAGTGGGAAAAGTATATGCAAAGTCCAGAGGTAGGAAGGAACAAGATAGGCTTTATGGAATATCGTGCAGTTTGGGATGACTGATTTGGGTATCAGGAATGTTGCAGTAGTTTTAAAGTACATCCACCGATTCTTTGATACTGCTCCCTTCAAAAGGAGGAAACAAACTCCCTGCCCCTGGAGTGTGGGGTGGTTTTAGTAGCTCAATTCTCGTGGATAGACTATGATAGAAGTGATGATGTATAAATTTCAAGGCTGGGTCATAAAAGATACTGTGGCTTCCACCTGGCTCTCCTCAGATCACCTGTTCTGGGAGAAGCCAACCACCCAGGCACAAGGACACTCAAGCGGCTCTCTGGAGAGGCCCATAGGGAGAGGAACTGAGGCCTCCTGACAACCATGAAAGCTGAGCTACTGTGGAAGTGGATTCTCCAGTCCCAACAAAGCCTCCAGGTGATGCAGCTTCAGCCAACATCTTGAAAGTAACTTCATGAGAGGCTCTGAGCCAGAACCACCCATCCACCTGCAGCAACTGAGATAATCAGTGCTTACTACTCTTTTAAGCAACTACACTTTGATGTAATTGGTTATGCAACAATTGGTGACTGATAAAGGGGTGCTTTGGAGAGTTGGTCTGAAAATGGAAAGGCTTAGAAGCCATGCTAGAGGGCATGGTCAAATTCTGAGGTCTGTGAAGGCCCCCCAAGAGTCACTGTGGAAGAAAGGAACATGCTTAGACTCGATGCCAATGAGCTGAAATAACCCTGGAGTCTTGGCTGTGTCACATCCTCTCTGTAGGCCTCAGTTCCCTCATGTCAAACACGTGGCCTGGACATAGATGATCTCTCAGTCTCCCACCAACCTGCCCACAAACTCACATGCAAACTATTCTAAGACATACTAAGTGAGGGAGCTGGATCTTTAGGGCATTTGACATCCAGGGAGGAGCGGAGGGAAAGGGGGGCCCTGTTGCTGATGCATCACTCCTAGGAGGCATGGATGGGGAGAAGATGGAATGGACACAGCCACTGGCCTTCTGCTGCTCACAGGGAATCGGGGAGAATAGAGGGCATGTGGTGGGGGTGAGAGAAAGGCAGGAAGGAGTGGTGGTCTGGAGACTTCTGCAAGGTTGGGAAGGCGGAAGACACAGGAGGAGGCCGGCTGCCGGGACCCGTATCCCAGCCTGAGCTGGAGTTCCCATCTACCCTCCACCCAAGCCTGGGAGGAAACTGTGGGCCAGCAACTCATGTCCATGATCCCATTTAATCCTCACCACACCCTACAAGGAAAATGTTTTATTTGTATTGATTAGCTTATTGATTTATACCCACCTTATTCCAGAAAGGCTTTAAGGTGGCTTACAGGGATTTACAAAACAGCAAAAGAGCAGGAGTGAAAAGTGGGGCAAAGAGAAGAAAGAAAATCAACGGCACAAGAACTGCACGCACCATGCTGACTTGCCAACTCGCCAAGGCTGGGGCTCTGAGCTCTCCGATAGCCACCATGAACAGTGGTCTTCGGTAGTTAACAGGGACCTCGGTTCATATATCAATTTCAAAGGACAATTTTCTCTGGAATACTGAGATGGCACTAAGATGAGACAATTTTCTCAAGGGGTCTTTATATAAAAAAATGACAGTCTGGCCTAATCAATAACACTAGATCCTTATAATAAATGGGAATCAAGGGTCATCTCCTTATATATAAATAGCATTGCACCAAAGTACGATTCAGGGAAAGCAATTCTATAAGGGGTCATACCAGGAACTAAGGGGTCATACCAGGGCGTGGAGGGAGGGCGGCTGGAGCGTATGCAAAGGTGCGGAGGTATGAGAGAGCCTGGCATGCTCAGGCAGACTTGAAGTGAGGCATAAGGTGCCAAGAGGCGGTGTTGGTTGGTCAAAGCCCTGCAGGCCCTGGAAGGTGACAGGGTAGGCAGCAGAAGGGTGTGTGATCTGACCATCTTCTAGATGCACCAGTGCTTACAGAGGAAAGATGCTGCCCCCAGGCACACAGGTGGGCACGGTTGGGCACACAGAGCGCCCCCTTGCGGCCAGGGCCAGGGGTAAGCAGAGAGTTGACACAGCTGGGACGCCAGCAGGGGCAGAGCTGAGCTGACATGGGAACCTCAGGTCCAGCCCAGGGCCAGGTCTGAGCAGCTCACCTTGTTTAAATGAATAAAGGAAACTATTTGAATTTGAGGCCCTGGGAGAGACCAGCCTCGAGACCAGAGGAAAGTGGGCGAGCCATGAAAGTCTGAGGCAAGTGCAGCCTGCTGGCAGCAGAGGGAGGCATGAGAAGAGCCTGAACTCTGCAGTGAGAGGGAGCTAAGTTCAAATGCTGCTTCTACCGTGTCCCAGCCACGGGCTGGGGCAAGGGACACACCTGAGAGCTTCGGTTTCCCTCTTTGCAAAATGGGGGTCAAAGCACCTACACACAGGGGTTGGGAGAAGATTAAGTGAGTTCATGTATTTAAGCTTCTGTTCTAGTACCTGCTCCGCTGAGCAGTAGTCGACAAACGAACAAATGCTGGCTTTTGGCCTGACCTAAACACAGCCAGTTCCTTTCCTAAGGTTCTGATGGCTGTTTCCAGCTTGCCCACGAGGTGGAGACAAAAGACTTCCTGGACTTGGATGCCAGCTCAACCACAGCACACACTGAAACAAAGCGAGTCTCTCTCTTTTTTTTTTTTTTTTTCCCCAATTGACTTCCTACCTGGTTGCCTGGTTGAAACCTGTCTTTCCCATACCTTTCTGAAATGAAATTTCCCATCTCCATGATGTGCCCAGTCTCTGAGGAAATCCAGCAGGCACAGCTACACCTTCCCTGATCACATTTTCCTGGGTCCTGAGCATCTTCATCTCCCTGAAGTTTAGTCATTTTTTAAACGTCTTTGCCCACCCTCCCCCTATGGTTGTTGGCTCTGGGGAAAGGAGTGTGGTCTGAAACCAGACACCAGGAGACGCCATTCTAGAGGAGGGAGGGTACTGGAACTAGGAGAAACAATGACAACCTGGGGCAGCTAATGACCTGATCTGGCCTTGCAGGGGATGACGCAGAGCCATGGGGGGAGGATGGGAGAGCCATGGGGGAGGATGGAGAGCCAAGGGGAGGAGGTAGAGAGCCATGGGGAGGACAAAGAACCATGGGGAAGACACAGGGCCATGGGGAGGATGCAGAGCCATGGGGAGGATGGAGAGCCATGGCAGGGAGGCAGAGTCATGCCGGGGAGACAGAGCCATGGGGAAGATGGACCAGCCATGGGGAAGAGGCAGAGCCATGGAGAGAATGGAGAGCCTTGGGGAGAATGGAGCACTGTGGGGAGTACTCAGAAACATGGGAAGGATGGAGAGCCATGGGGAGGATGGAGAGCCGTGGGGAGGAGGCAGAGCCATGGGGAGGATGAAGAGCCATGGGGAGGAGGCAGAGCCATGGGGAGGAAGCAGAGCCATGAGGAAGATGCAGAGCTATGGAGAGGACTCAGAGCCATGGAGAGGGTGCAGAGCCATCCTGGTGGGTAGGCCAGAAAGAAGTTAGAAGTATGGTGAAAAGGGGGCAGCACACAAATTCCCTGAGCAAGGACTCAGTGACAGGGCACAGGGCTGGGAGATAGACACAGGCCTGGGACACATCCTGGGTATGAGGATGAGGCAGTTGAAAAGAGGCTCAAAGCCCAAAGCAGTGTCAGAGGACGGGGACCTGGGTGGGGCTCGGTGTGGCAGACAGGGTCACTGCCGCTGCACCTGACCCCTTGCCCTGAAGGGTGCTGTGTCCTCGGCTACCCTGGTCAGGAGTGCCAGGCCCCTCTATCAGGCACCCTGTGCCATCAACCACTCTGCGGGCCCTTCCCTGGGCCTAGAGAGGGAGGGACTGGGGCTGTTCTCCCTGACTGACTGCTGGGCCTCATAGCCCTGCCAGCAACACAGGGACAGCGAGCTCAGCGTCACCCGCCCCCATCAGGCCCTCTACAAACACTGCCTTAACGGCTGTCAAATGCTGAACAGTGCAGGGCTGATGGAAAGGAGGAAGCGCAAGGGGCCCTTGGGCATGCACGCCGCCCTGCACATAGTAGGTGTGCAAGAAACGTTTGTCTAGCTAGCAAGTGAGATGGCCTGACCTTGGGGGAGGGCACTTTTTTTTTTTTTAACTTTTTTATTAATTAAAAAACTTAACAAAAGAACATTAATATATCATTCCATTCTACATATACAATCAGTAATTCTTAATATTATCACATAGTTGCATATTCATCATTTCTTAGAACATTTGCATCGATTTAGAGAAAGAAATAAAAAAAAATCAGAAAAAGAAATAAAATGATAATAGAGAAAAAAAGATTATACATACCATACCCCTTACCCCTTGCTTTCATTTATCACTAGCATT
>PVIY010031805.1:0-29561 GCA_004026745.1 Myrmecophaga tridactyla | reverse complement strand
CAAAAGAGTAGAACATATGGAATAAAAATAAATAATAGGGGGAACAAATGAAAAAATAAATTTAGTTTGAAATGCTAGTGATAAATGAAAGCAAGGGGTAAGGGGTATGGTATGTATAATCTTTTTTTCTCTATTATCGTCTTATTTCTTTTTCTGATGTCTTTTTATTTCTTTCTCTAAATCGATGCAAATGTTCTAAGAAATGATGAATATGCAACTATGTGATAATATTAAGAATTACTGATTGTATATGTAGAATGGAATGATATATTAATGTTCTTTTGTTAAGTTTTTTAATTAATAAAAAAGTTTAAAAAAAAATTTAAGGAAAGAAAACAGAGGGGAAGGAATGCTTTAAGTCTAAAAATACTCATCTTTCTGCCAAATGAATAAAACAATTATATAGCTAATATTTGGACAACATTGAAAGTTAAAATTAATAACAGACGACTGAAGTAAAACAAAAAGATTTTATACCAGTCCATTACAAAAAAATATATATATAAGAATGAAAATTTATTTTTCCCACAAAGAAATTGCAAAACATATCATCTGTAACACAGAGCGGCAGGGAAAAACAATTGACCTTGCAAGAGTTCTTGGCTCTGACATCTACCAACTGTGACATCTTGGTTGATTTCTTAATTGGTTTATTTCATTTTCTTTCCTAACTCTCCACTTCTCATCTGTAAAACAGGCATAACAGAACTTATATAAAAGGTTGAGAGGACTAAACAAAATAAAGGACATAAAATACTTAGCAAGTAACTGACGCATAGCAGATGCTTAATAACTGTAATCTTATTAGTAAGAAGAAAATAATATAATATTAAAGTGAAAATAAAGTAACAAAACAATGAGTAAGTTCTAGAAATCTGGTAAAATGCTTTCTGATATGCTAAGCTTTTTTTAAAGAGAGTATTAAGATAACAACAATAGTAAGAAATTAGAGGAAATTCTCCATTTCTTTTGTGGAGGAAGTAAAGTCAGGTATACCCTTCCCTCCTGCAAATGGAAGCAGTCAGATGCTCACTCAGGTGTCTCTGGAGAAATAGTAAGTACTTCACAAGGGTTATAAAACCAATGCTTGTTATGTCTACTGGGCAGCATTCAGACACTCATAATGAATTCTTATTCTCTTAGAGACCAAGATCATATTCTTAATTTTTTCATTAGGCAAGTCATCAATAATGAAAAGAAATTCCCATTCAAGTTATTTGTAACTCAAATAATAAATGCATATTTACTTCTGATTCTTCCAGTTTGCAGTAGTGGGGGCCATTAGTGAGTTTAATCACTTATAAAGAAGAGGAATCAGATCTTCTAATTAATATACAAACATGTGTGTTCAACCACACACTTCTTTTCTTTTGCTCACACTAAACTTGACCCAGTATGAGAATTACTTAAAACTGATGAGTCCCTTTTGCCCCTACTCTGTAGCTGAGAAGAAAAGTGCTACATGGACAGCTACCCAAGCACATCCTGGGGAGCGGGAAGAAGTTATTTGTTAATTTTGCTGTTAGAACCAGAGTTGATGTAATTATAGGTCATTTTTATTTTTTCTTTCTACTTGTAGGGTATTTTCAAACTTTCTATAAGAAGCATGTATTATTTTCATAATCTGAAATTTTTAAGCATAAAGCCTAGTATATAATAGGTAACCATAAATATGCGATGAATAAATGAATATAAAATTAGCAATATTCTAAAATTTGATGCCTTTTTGATCAATAAAAAAAGGGAAAAAAGGCAGACATAATATTAACAGTTACTGTGCAGCACAAAACTATTTTCTCTCATTATCCCTGAAAGTAATTTAAAGATTTTTTTTAAAAAAATATTTTAAAAGTAAGCTTACCTCCAGAAACATGATATAAGAGGGTAGCCATATAGAGAACATTAGAGAGTGCATATGGCTCTAAAGACATAAACTGTGTTTTGAAATCTTAGCTACACTACTTCCTAACTGGTGACCCTGGGTAACTTTCCTAAGTGTCAATTTTTACAACTATATAATGAGAATAATATTACTGTATTCTTAGACTTGCTGTAGGAATTAAAAGAAAAAAATGGGCACAGTCCCCCACAAAGAAGCCATTAAATGAGTGGCAGTATAATAAATTCAACTAAAAGAAATAGTCACCAAATAAGGAAAATATGAAGTTTCTATATCATTTAAACATGCATTATCTATGTTACATTTATGAAACACAATAGATTTTTACAGGAAACCCCATATTCTGAATCTAAGCATTTTCCACTTGTAACGTAATTAAACAGTATCCAAAGATGCAAGTGTTAAATCAGCATATATAGAATTCTAAAAGAAGTAATTACTCAATACACATGATCTTCAAGAAACTACTGCAATAAAAAACATTTTTAAAAATTAACTTTAGGCTGAGTATAGTAACACACCTGCTGAAAAGAGTCATTCCTTGTAATAATACAGTTTGTGGTCTGAAACTGTTTACTAAAAATAGAAACAACATAGAAGTGAAAAGGATTATACTAAGGCATCAAAAGTAAGAGTGGGCAAAAGCTCCAGGATAAAAGTATCATTCAGTATTACGAATATAGAGCAACAAATTAACTAATTATCCAAGCCAAAGGGTGATCCCTAAAACATCTTGGATTTCTAAAAGGCTGTGATTCTGTAATGTTTGTCCCATGTACTATGCAGTTTAGAAAAAATCTGCCACTGAAACAAATAAGTCCTGACAACACTGTAATGCATGATATACATCGTTTACAATTCTAATCTAGGGATCTACCCTAGGGAAACACTAGTACCTGTGCTCAAGAAAACATAAAAGGATAGTCATTACAGCATTGCTTATGATACCAAAATATTTAAGCCCAATTAATAGAAGCACAGATAAAGTTGAGGTATATCCATACCTAGAAGATCATACAGTAGATAAAAGGAATAAACTAGATTTCTATGACACAAGTTTTGACTCAAATTGACTCAACTTGACTTTCAAAAGCAAGAAACTAAACAATCCATGCAGTATAATATCACTACTCTAAAAATCTCTAGGGACGTGTGTGTTCATTTATCTGGAAGAATACATTCAAATCCCATTACAGCTATTATCATCAGGCTGGAGGAAAGGGGCATAAAATGCATGGGATTGAAGCAACTGGCAAAGAGGAACTTATTTTATCTGCAATGTTCTAACCTTTTAAAAGGAGGTTGTGTTATACATTATTTGTTCAACTACATTGAGAAGAAGAGTACCTAATATCTTTGATTTTAAATATTAAATGCCTTCCCTTTACTAACCAAACAGCATGCTGATGGCTATAAATTGTTGGACAACATCAGCATAATTGTAACATGATGAAAAATAAAATATTATAAAGTATTTATAAATGTTAGTAAAGGGTACAAAGGATTGATTTATATTAGAGGTGTCTACTTTTTTCCTTTTAAAATAAACTCAGATTAAGTTGCACGATCTCTCTATAAATTCTGGATATTAAACCCTTACCTACTATGTGGTTTCTAGATACTGTCTTACATTGCCTAGGTTGCCTTTTTACTTTCCTGAGAAAACCCTTTGATATGCAGTGTTCAATTCTGAGGAGCTCCCATTTAGCTATTTCTTCTTTCATTACTCGTGCTTTGGGTGTAAGGTCTAGGAAACCCCTCCTATCACAAAATCATTTAAGATATTTCCCTACATTTTCTTCTGAAAGTTGTATTGTCTTATCTCTAATATTTAGGTTTTTGACCAAAGAGATCATTTTTATAGAAGGTATGAGACGGGTCCTCTTTCATTATTTTGGATAGGGATATCCAGTTCTCCAGGCACCATTTATTAAAGAGGCTGCTTTGTCCCAGTTGAGTTGACTTGACCTCCTTATCAAGGGCAGTCGGTAGATGAGAGGGTATAGTTCTGAACACTTAATTTGATTCCGTTGGTCAGTATCTACCTGTATGCCAGTCCCATGCTGTCTTGACCTCTTAGCTTTGTAACATGCTTTAAAGTCAAGTAGTATGAGACTCATCTGAAAATTTTTAACTGTTATCCGCTCAGTAATCTTGTAATGCAAGAGAAGCCCTTTTCTTCCAGGATGGATCAACTAACTACAGTATTGCCTTTCTTACAAAAACCACACACATACTGTATTTTCTACAATGTCCATAAAGAACAGTGAAAACTTAAGACAGGTGAGCAAACTGAACACAGAATCCACATAATCTTCGTGATTTTCTATAAATCTTTTAAAGGCATTTTGCCACAACTAATTCAGGAGCAATTTCCTTTAGTGACAACTTTATTGCATCTTTCCAAAGCCTTCAACTTAGATTGTCATTGAAAACTCTCTCTTTTTTTTTTTTTTTTACATGTTTTTCCCCTTAATTTCTATAATATTTACCTGACTTATACAATATAACAACCAGGACAATGGCATCAACAGCTTTGGTAACAAACGCAAATGACTTGGCAAAGTGACAACCCAACAGGTAAGAAGGAGCAGTGCGAGGACATCCTGGAAGGAAACCCACCAACTGTTAGTTCTGGTTATTTCACAGATGGTTTCAACAGGGTCTGGAGCCCACGAGTAACTCAGGTAAGTGTGAGAAGTGGAAATGCCTTAGGAGAGCATCTCTGTACTACGTGTCATGCAAATTATATATTACAATTACTAATCATCTGACAGTTCTTCAGCCCGCACATATTAAAGAACACAACAACCTAACACCCAGGCTGCACCTACTTATTGAATAAGCACTGAGTAACCTTCCTGGGCCAGTACAAAACGTTGGAGACACAAATAATAAAAGGTTAGGGTAAGGATTTTTCAACCTGAGCAGTGTAGACATCTTGGGCCAAAAAATTCTTTGCGGGAGAAGATCTGCGCATTTGCAGGGCTCAACATTCTACTACTCGATAGATGGCCAGCAGTAGCATGCAGCAGTGACAGTCAATAATGTGTCTAGACACTGCCAAATGTTCACGGGAGTAAAATCGCTTCCGGTTGAGAAGGACTGAGTTAGGGTTACAGTGAGCAAAAGCTTGCAATTTCTAGTCAACTTTGTTGCATTCTCTATAGTATATGATGAATTGGATTTCATATTTTCAGATTTAAAGAGAATCTTGATTGCCCTTTCTAAAATCCAGAGTAGTCAGGCCAGACTGACTGCATAATGTGCAGAGATGAGGGCATAATAAAAATGCAAGCCTGTCTGTTCAGAAAGTATTATGAATTTAAAAACAGCAACAGCAAAGCATTAAACCAAGCAAGGAATTCATCTGAGCAGGGGCTCTGGGTAATCACAGAGATCACCAAGTGATAAACTGCCCTGCCAATGGCCACCCAGGGCAGGAATTATAATGGAGGATTCCTAGTATTTTTTCCACTACACTGAGAATCAAATTAAAATCTATTTAATCTCAATGAGTTAAGAAGTTTTAATATGTCAGGTCCCTCATTTCTCTTTATCATACTTTTAAGCTAATATTCCTTATCCTCAGTAGAAAATGCTGTACAGAATAGTGAATTAAACTCCCACCTCAATTTTTTAAAAATCAGATTTTTCACCAGAAATCCATTCAATTAGATTGACAGTTCAAATCATAAAAATCATTTGTGGCTCACTGGAAACAACCACAAGGAGTTTATTATATTTTATTAGTAGCATCTGTCTCTTGTCTTTAGAAGAACATTAATGATGATGTTCTTTTGCCATTTGGAAACAGATACTGTTTTCTCAAAAATGATCTTACACACTGGATTAATTATTTAAATTGTTCTTACCATTTGGCAGGGTTCTGACTCCTAGTCTAAAAATTAGCATAGTTTCCAACATGACCGAGACAGGCTTAAAAGTACTGAATAAAATGTCAGAATACATATGGCTTAAATAAGTGATGTCTCTACTTTCCTGTTGGACATATGAGGCCATGATGAACATCAAATCTAGCTTCAAAATCACAGTTTGGTCTGCTGAAGACATACTTGACTCAGTTTTTTTTTCTTTTCTTTTTCAACATTCTCCCAGATGTGAAGAAATAAGGCAGTGATAACTGCGTCACAGACAAAGTTACTTCCTAAACACAGTAAGTAGTTGCTTATTACTCTGGTTTAGTAATGTTCAAAACAAAAAAAAATCACTAACTTTCCCAAAACTACATGGAATCCAAATTCACCATCCCAGAATGGAAAGTGCCATATGAAGTCAGACTTCAGCAGTCAGAAGCAGCACACCTCCAAAACTGGGACGGAATGATAACGCTGTTAGTGGCATTTGCTTGAGAACATCTGACAAAAGCTGTCACTTCTAATTCTGTGCTTTCCAGTTTCTAACTTCAAAGCTGGTGGTAAAAAAAAAAAAAGATCCCCTCTAAGGACATTTCTATGATCCTTCAAACATATGGAAATACTAACAAAATAGGTAGTTGGCACCCATGGTTTAAAAAAATATATTAGCTCATGCAATCAAAAGATACATACGAAGGATAGCTCCCAAGAAACCATTTGCAAAGCGGTTAAGCCCAGCTTATTAAGAAGTGGTTTCACTAAATGAAGGAAAAAACCTGAGTAAAATGTACTACTTTCTACAAAGGCTGAGTTAATCTCTGAAGCTTACAATACAGAGGGAATACAGATGGATTAGTGCTTTTTTAACAGCAAGGATATTGTTTACCACTCTCCTGGTGCCTAGGAGGCTATAGGAATTCGAGAAATATTTATTGAATGAATGAAATCAATATCACCTCCAATAATGAGACAAAAAGCAGGTAGGTGTTTTTCAAGAACTATAGTAGAATAAATTGAAATAGTAGACTAGATTTTGACTTATTGTTCCTCATATGAAACTGACCCTTAAAAATGCAAAGGGTGGTGGCAGAATGCTCATCTTTCATGTGGGAGACCTGGGTTTGATTCCCAGACCATGCATAATCCCCCCCAAAAAATTTTTAAAAAATGCAAAGGGTATACATGCTCAGTTACTTTTAGCATGACCTTGTGGTTACTTTGTTGGCATATTAAGCCCAGTAATAATAGTTAATACTTTTATAGAACTCATAATGTGCCAGTGATTGTTCTAAGGGTTTACATCTTAATCATCTAATCTTTATAATATTTGAGACATATTATAACCATCTCCATGTTACGGAAGAGGAAACCGAAGCACAGAGAGGTCAAGTGAAGTGTCTAAACTTGTACAGCTGTGATTAAAACCCAGGCATTGTTTCTAGAGTCCATATTCTTAACCTCTTTGCTACATGACAACTATGAAGAAAACTACATGATAAAAACAATGTAATAAAAAGTGTTGTTTTCCTGTTGTTACTCATAATAAGCATGTCGTCACTGTGCCAAACTAGGAAAAAAATTACATTTTTTCATGTTGCAAATAAAGTTGCCAAATTTTATGGCAAAATAAGAAGATAAAATTAGCAGCTTGCTTTTTAATATAGGAGTGCAGTGTGAAATAAGCTTTTTTGTTTGTTTTTTTCATTGTGGTCTATTATTTTCTTTGCCTGTTTTTAAGATAACTTTCAAAGGGTCTTTCCCAAACTCTGCCAAAATAAAATGCAAATGCATGCATTCTGAACCTCCCTGGTTCTAATCCACACAGGCCATTTTGCACTGAAGCTTATTTTCTGAAAGGGACCACAGCAAACAAATACCAAGGAACTCCAAAGCCATCTGATACTTTCCAGTAAGTACATCAAAGGAAATCACAAGGGTCTCTGTCTACCGAGTTCATCTGTTCCCACTCAGCCCACCTAGTCTTTAAGGGGTTGCCTATGTTATATGTTCACAATATATAATAAAATAGCATACTATATGTAAATATGATGCTTAAAGGAAATATTTAAAAAATTTTAATGCTTAATACATATATAATTAAGAAAATTGGGGGGGGGGAGGTTCCTGAAATTACTATGGTGGCTACGCCTTCTTAAAATTCATCTATTAATCATTGCTACCTAAATGCTTAGAATTATCATCAACTTTTACAGATATTAAAGCAAGCATCTCTCAAGACATAAAAAATGGAATTTATAACTATCACCCATGTCAGAAAAGTTGCAGATCCTCAAAACCATTGCAAAGTATGATTTTTAAGAGATTCAGGAGGTTAAAATAGTTACAATGAATAATTTCAGAAAGTTGCCAGAGGGCTTTATATTTTACTACAGCCTTTTGAGATAGTATTATCTCTGTCTTAGAGATAAGCAAATTGAGTTCAGAGATGTTAAGTAACTTGTCCAAAGTTACACAGCATCACAGCTGAGTCTTGAATCTCAAATCTTTCTGCAAAGCTACCACATTACCTATACAAAAGCTCACTATTCCTAATCTATAGTGGCAAGTCATTCAGAGACTATATAGATATAAACATATATAATGAAAATTAGTTTATTATAATTCTATTGTAAGCAGGTTTCCTTGAGGCTTACTTCACTAATGTACCTAAACAAAGGATAAGGAATACATTCTTAATGACCCCTAACTGTATACAGTCATATCTTGTCAGGCACTGTACAAAGTCTGTCCCATGCACTCTTCACAACAATCGTATGGAACAGAATTCAGCATTTTATTTTACAGTTGAAGACAGGACTACTTTGGGAGGAATTTAAGTAACTTGCCCAGTTACACAGACAACAATTGGTGAGGCTCATATTTAAACAAGACCATATAGTTTAAAGAGAAATAAGGAGAAAGTACAGTCTATTGAGAAAAAAAAACAATCATATATATCTAGAATATATCTATATTTAAACATTTTACAGCTTCATCTTCCTGGTTCCTTGTTGGAATATGGATCTTATCTTATGCATTATAAAAGCTATTAGAGACAGGGACTTTTATTTTTTAAAGCTTTGTATACCATATTGTATTTAATATAGTAACATTCCAAGTATGATCTACCAATAAACAAGTGCCAAATAATGAACGGTTATATCTGGTGAGGCAAGCAAAATTCAAAGAACTAGTGTGAGTACCTGCTATGCCAATTTAAGTGCAAAGCACAAAACTCTAACCGCGGTAACCTTTATCACCTACTAATTCACCTAAGTAAGAAAACTCTTTATTCCTTTTGTAAAAGAGGAACGATCCTACCACTCTGTTTTGATATAACCCTTGACAAACTAGTACACCAAAACACTAAGAGCAAATTCACCTAAGAATTCCATAAAAAGGTTCAATTTAAATAACTTAAAATCAAGTGTGAAGCTCATCCCAGATTTAAAGATATTCCTAAAATATTACTACCCTATGCAAAATAAGGTGATTATCATTGCAGAATATCAGATCCAACCAATTTTTATCTCCAAAATCATTAAAATATAAAAAATGTTTATGCAAAAATCTGTTTGGGGCATGATTTTCTAAGACAGTAGAATTAAGTACATGTGCAGGGCTCACTCCCACCTTTCCTAGAGGTCCCTGCCCAGAAGGCACCATATCAAAAGGCCACCCCTCAGCTTTCGAACCCTAATCTCCAAGCACTCTCTCCTCCCCCCAGCTCTGCTCTACTCTTCTCACAGTACTGCTCACCTCTTGGTGAGTTTATACCACAGACTGTGCTGTGACACTATGCCCTTGGCACTGAGCACAGGGGATGGCATTTGGTAGGTGCCCAAAGACTGTTAAATGAATCAATTCGTGAATGTAATGAGAGTTCTGCTGCCAACAGATATACAGCTTGCAGCTTATCTCAGGTTCTGTTCTAATTTTACTAATTCTCCCAACTTTAGAAAATAGAACATAGCAAGGTGAGTATAAATAGATTTTGCATCACCACTTCTTTATAGAAGTTAGTAAGAATTTTGGCATCATACATATTTTGGTCCACTCTTATTCTGGGAGGTAATTATTATTGAATCTGTAACATTGTATTACCTTTTGGGAAATACTTATATGTCCTAAACGTACCTCTTCCAAGTTTTCAAGGGACACGCTAGGTTTTGAATGGCAAAAGTATAGTAAAGAAATGCTCCATTCTATCTTACTTAAAGCTTTTTGGACTTAGTGACTAAATAGTTTTCATTGGTTAAATGAATCATTAAAAAACAAGTACATCAGATGATGACCTACCTCACCGAAACTATTGAAAACCATGAAGACTACACTCCGAATCAGTGTGCTTACTTGTGTACTTCAAACGGCTACATGGTATTATATGAATAGCTAACATTACCACATGCTTTGCCTGAGTAAGAACTTTAAATGATTCCCTGTACTACTATGCATACACAACTGTTAAACTATTGTCATCTGTCCCCTTCGTAATTTTTGTGACTACTCAGCCTTACAGTAGTCCTCATTCCTGCCCAGAACATCCTCAGTTTTACTGACAAGAGCTGACAGCGTCTTGTTTAGTTTGTTAGTTACTATCTCTTTTAACTAGAATGGGGACCTTGTCTGTTTCGTTCAGTGTGAAAGGCTGTGGTTAAAAACTAGATTACTTACATTAAATCCTGACTCTGCCACTCACTAGCTGTATGATCTTGGGCAAGTTAATTAATCCTGAATCACTGCTTCATTTGTGAAACAGTTTGCATACAGAACCTACCCTGGTTGTTTTAAGGATGACATTGGTTAAACAAATAATGGGCTCAGAGTGGTACACATAGAAACTGCAACAAATGTTACCATTGCCATTGTTATAAACCCCTGAATCCCACCACCCAGCACAATGCCTGACACATGGTGAGCAATCAAAAAATGCTTACAGATGAATGAATTATCCTGACCTTATGAGTTCAGTTTTTAGCTTTCTGTCCTCTTATACATTTGATAGTCAATAAATAAAGTTCTATCAACTTTCATTTACTTAAAAAACAAACAACCAACAACAACACTGATGTGAGTTAGTAAAACCTGAAGTCGCCTTTTTGGGAATTCATTCTAATATAGCAGAAACCGAAACAAACGAACTTAATTCAGGCATAGAACAGAGCTTCACTTTGTTCAATTCTTTTGCAACGATGTACCCTATTACAGTTCAAGAAAAACTGCCAAACAAACTGAACAAATGAAATAGCCTGTGTTTCTGGTTAAATAAATACACTTTAATAAAATTATAATAAAATGGATACTTTTTAAAGCAATTCATGACAATATACCATGACAAAAATATATAAATGTTTTCATACTGATTGTGATGGAGAATGCATAACTCTGTGATTATACCAAGGACCACTAATTGAATACTTTGGATGGATTGTATGGTATGTGAATAAACTGTTAAAAAAAAAAAAACAAAACAACCATAGGTTGGAATGGAGGGAAAACAGAAGATAAAATGTCTCATATAAAAGTTCTCTTATAGAATCAAGTATGAGTACATTAAAATGAGTTTAAGGAGTAATATTTTATCATGGCTCAGTAACTATTATTGAACTTATTGAATTCCATTTGACAATATTGAAATGTAATTCTATCCTAACGCCTTCCAAGGAAGGATGCAAGGGTACAAAGTCTTAAAATATGCTTAAATAATACAGGAAGAAAATGCAATCAGGGAATGAGAGAAAGAATACAACAGTACCATACATGTTAGCAGTGCATAATTCATCATATGAAAAAATTACCATAAAAAGGGGGACTTCTTTCTTAAGTTAAGAAGTTTGGAAGAGCAACCATTGAAAGAAACTAATATTCCCATTACTCACTTTAAGATGCTAACAAGCAACTTTCAGATGCATTTTTCTCCTGTTGCAATTATGGTAAATACAAATGGCATAACATTAAAGCACAATTCAGTAAAGATGACTGTTCTAGTTGGCAAACTGCTGGAATGCGACATACCATCAACGATGGCTTTGACAAAGGGGGATTTATTAAGTTGCAGGTTTACTGTTCTAGGGCCGTGAAAATGTCCAAATTAAGGCAGGGCTATGAAAATGTCCAAATCAAGGCACCAACAAGAGGTTACCTTCACCCAAGAAAGGACAATGAAATTTGGGGTTTCTCTCTCAGCTGGAAGGGAAGATGGTCATGTCTGCTAGCTGTCTCCCCAGTCTTCTAACTTCATGAAGCTTCCCCAGGGGCTTTTTCCCTTTTCATCTACAAAGGTCTCTGGCTGTGTGGTCTCTAAAGCTTTTAACAAAATGATTCCCTCTTAAAGGGCTCCAGGAAGCAAAACTCACCTTGAATGGGTAGAGACACATCTCCATGGAAACCATCTAATCAAAAGTTACCACACACAATTGGGTGGGTCACATCTCCAAGGATAATCAAAAAGCTCCCACCCAGAAATGTTGAATGAGGATTAAAGGACATGGCTTTTCTCGGGGTACACAACAGATTCAAACTGGCACCATGATTTAATTAAAACAATTAATGACAAATTTAATAATAAATTTTACTGTCATGCAAAAATCTTAAAATTCATTGAAATATAGTAACTATGAATACGCATCTCTGACAGACAGGCTTGAATCCTGTACTTCTGTACTTACTAGCCAGGCAACTTACACAACTTACACAAATGTACTTGAAGTCTCTAAGCTTCAGTTTCCTCCTCTCTAAAACAGTTAGAAAATAACAATTTCACTGAGCTATTGTAGGATTAAAAGATATACTAATACCATGTGAAGTACCATGGACAGTGCATAGTACATAGTAAATGCTCAAAAAAATGATTATTCTCTTGTACTAATTTCAAACAGATTACTAAAAGATAAATAAAAATCCTAAAATTCATATAGCTGTTTTTCAAGCTCAGGTCTATAAGAATAAGTTATTAAATTATATTATTCCCTCTTTGTTAAAAGGAATGCCACCTGCATGGGTAAACCACTGTAGCCACTATTGCCTTTTAAGACACGAGATATACATTTTAAACCATTTAAATAAGCACTACTCAAGCTGAATAAACATTCAGCAGGACCATTAAGCATAAAACAGAAAAAATCTACAGGACCATTACATTAATGACGCCAACCACATTTCAGGAGTTCTTTGGACATGAGTAGAAATTCTGAGGATAAGCTGTTACAAAAAGTAAAATTAAAACATTTTTCAGAGAACATTTTTAATAAATGTGTTTCCAATTATTTCTTGAAGTGAACATATAAACTAGCTAATGAGAGTAACAGATGCATGCACACACACACAAGCCAATAAGAGCAGCAGAAACAAAATAAACACTAACTTTCATATCTACAGTCAAGACTGTCATTTGTTTTAAGAGCACTAAAGCCACTGCAGCCATGGCTAGTGAAAATATATGTGGATTTCATAAAACCCACCTTTCCCAGGAGACGGCAAAGTTCTACATACCCGAAGTATGCAGACCTTCTGGGTATATTCTGAATTATGATGTATTCCCATAATTATAAACAAAAGCCTAATTTCTGCATTTCTAAAGTTATAGTTTCAATATCCAGATTTTATAAAGGAACTGCTTTAAAATTCTAAAATAATATAAATCATAAGATTTTATAATTTTTTATATCTCAAATTTCATTACACTTATTAATGTTTGACCTCAAAAGTTAAGTTTTTTAACTGGATCCAGTATGTTGGAAACCAAAAAAAAAAAAAACACAAATAACTCCTGATGCCCAAATAAACTCAAAATAGTCTTGGTAAAATCCATAGTGAGATTCTAAACATACCCATCTGCCTCTGGAAAGAGGGTCATTCAAACAAATAATCACTGTGTACGGAATTATATCTCCACCTGATCAACATACTTCCCAAGGGGCTTCAGGATGACTGAGCCACACAGAGGAAGGAAGACTTCCCACACTATTAAGAAGTCCATTTCTTCCTGCCAAATATCAGGAATCAAAGATTGGACACTCCATCCTCTCCCCCCACTTGAGTGAAAAGTCCATCAAAGAAACATTAATTAAGCACCTCGTTAATGCAAGGCAGTGACTGTGCCTGGAGGTGGAGAGTCAAAGATAAATAAGGCAAAGTTGCTAGTGGAGGCAGGGAAGTAAATATCTAATGCTGAATGTTACAGGCACGCACGCTTTACTGAGATGCTGTAGGAACAAAGAGAAGGAAGGCATTACCTGCACTGCAAAGGACCACCCTGCCCTCACATATTCTAAGCTATGATCTGCATCTATGCTTTTTCCTGACTCCCTAGTTTTAACCTGCCCCTATAAGACCCAGGGATTTCTTCTTTGAAAAGCTCCTCCTTTAGAAGAGCAATTTCCTCTTGTAATTGCATGAATAAAACATCTCCTTAATTGTCCAGTGCCTTTTCTTTCATACAGGGTATTGTCTTGCTTTGACTACAATCCAAGAAAACGACCTAAGATTCCTATTTACCTACTGTGCTGGTTTGAAGTTGTTACACACCTTCAAAGTTGTTCTTTTTTTGCTGTTGTTTGTTTGGCTTTTATGAAGGGAATTTATTAAGTTACTAGTTTACAGTTCTAAGGGCATAAAATGTCCAAATGAAGGCATCCCAATAAAGATACCTTAACCCTGGAAAGGGCCGATGACATTCAGGGTTTCTCTGTCAGCCAGGAAGGCACACAGCAACGTCTGCCAGCTTTCTCTCCAAGCTTCTCATTTCAAAAAGCTTTTTTTTTTTTTTTTGAGGCCATGTTCTTTTAATCCATTCCTATGGGTGTAGAACTGTTGTGGCTGGGACTTCTTGGTTATGTTATTTCAATTGAGATGTGACCCAGTCTATTCAAGATGGGTATCACCCCATTTTGCAGAGAGAGAAACACCCAGAGAAGTTTGGAGAGGGCTGAGAGACAGAAGCCCTGGAGGAGCTAAGAAAGCACCCACAGAGGAAGCCACCAGAACCAGAGCTGAAGGCAATGAAGCCTGGGAGCAAAGGACCTGACTCCAGCCATGTACCTTACCATGTGACAGAGGTGTTCCAGATGCCAGAAGCCTGTCTTCAGAGTCCAGGTATCATCCTACTGATGCCTTAATTTGGACACTTTCATGGCCTAAGAACTATAAACTGTAAGTAAATAAATCCCATTGTAAAAGCCAATCCATTTCTGGTATACTGCATTCCAGCAGTTTCAGCAAACTGACTTACCTGTGAACAGGGGAGTCATGCCATTTTGATAGGACAGCCAGCATAGCACCAGATGATTGGAGACCCAGATAAGAATAGTATCTTAGTGCCCCCTCAGATCAAATGTGACACGGGGTGTTGTGAATGACTTGTTACACTTTTATAAATGCAGAAATTAATGTGGCCCAGTCTTTAAGAAGCAAATATGTTCTGAGCGGTGGCCTCATAAAAGCCTATTGCTTCAATTACACTGAGGCTTCTCTGGAAAAATTGCCTTTCAGGTTTTTCTGTTACTGCACATCATATACACACCTACACTCAGAGACACACAAACACAACTTCACCACCTGCACAGAAACGAAAGGAGTCAATTCCTCTAGTAAAAACCATGGTGAAGAGGCTTCAGTGCATGTATTATTTAAAAAGATAAAAAAGAAGGTATATTAATGACATCTCCAAATTATCTTATTCTGAGTAAAAACTGAGGAAGAGGAAGCTTATAAAATACATAATAATAATAACTGATTAAAGAAAGGGTCAGCAAACTATAGGCTATGAGCCAAATCTGGTATATTGCCTTGTTTTTATAAATAAAAAACATCTAGCAGGCCCAAAATATTGAGCTTTGTGTTTTACTGGAACAAAACCACACTCATCCTTTTACGTATTGTCATGGCTGCTTTCATGCTACAGCAGCAGAGTTGAGTAGCTTCAACTGGACCATATGGCCACAAAGATAAGATTTACTATCTGTTTTTTATAGAAAAAGTCTGCCAATTCCTGAAATAAAGGATCAAAATTAGTCCCTTGCTATTAATAAAAAGAACTCTAAACCTCGTATCTTAAAAGTACCATTAAAACATCACTATTACTACCATCACATCAAATCTTTTTTTAAATGAAGCATGATTTCACCTAATTTGTAGACTTCCTGTTCTTGTGCTATGCAATTAAAATAACATCAGCATCTACTGAACTAAACAGGAAGAAAGATTTATGTACTTCTATTCCGGCCTTTTCCAAAAACGGTTCTAAAAGTGAACTGAACAATGACTCATATTAAATTTGCTTGTGGAGAATAGCATCATAAGTGTTTGTTAACACAGAGAATACCCTAATATGTCAATATGTCTCAAAATTAATCTAATTCTTCTCATGAAACAATATTTGCATCTTCTTTGCAGAAATGTAATGTTGTAATGTTGGATGAAATAGGAAACTCAGGAACTCCTAACCAGTTCATGCTGTGCCTTGACTGTCCCCCCCACCTCCTCAGGTACCACCCACAGCACTGCCTCCTCCCGCTGAGGGGCAGGAGGCCCAGCCAATGTAAGTGCCGCTTCCTTTCTCATTCTGAGATGTGATGAAGTCTTGGCTCAGGTGAAATAAAGCTGGAAAGAGAAATGAAGGCTAGTTTTTAAAGGAAGTTTGATAAGTTATGGGTCTTGTTTCTAAAGAGGAGAGGGATAGGAACTCGTTTGTGTTGGGAAGTCAATTCTGGACGCCATGAGGAAAATGAATAGAAAGAAGAAACCAGAAGGGAGAAGGGCTGGCGGCACTGTTACCCGGGCCAAGAGGATGAACACAATAGCTGTAACCCAGGCAGTGACAGCAAAAATGAAGAGGAAATAGATGGAAAATGCGTTCTCAAGATGGAAGCAACTGAAGTAAATTATTCTGTTGGCTGACTCTGAAGGTCTATTGCCTTATTGTTTCTGTCTTTTGTAGTTGTGTTTTATTCTTTCCTTTTAGAAAAGGGGGAAAGTCTTAAGGAGATGGGGTAGGTTCTATTCTACAGTACCTACATCCAAACTGCACAGCCTAGAGGTGGCAGAAGATGCAGAGGCAGCCGAGTGGAACAAGGAGAGACTCACAAAGCAGTGTTGAGGGACTCGGACCCTGGCTCCCTGACTTCCTAGCTGTTTGACTTGCCAGCTCCCCACTGGCTCCGTAAAGCATGGATGAGAACCTCTACTTCCAGGGTTGTTTTAAGAACTAGAGACATATATATATGTCTTACAATTATGGAATAAGCATTCAGTAAATAATAATTACTAGTATTTTTCATAGCACAAGCATGCAAATATAAGTAACATATGAAGAGAACACTACAAAAAGTCTTTGCTTTTCTACAAAGTTGGCTTTGAAAGTCTCTCAGGTTTTTTTCTCTCGTTGGGAAAGAGAAGTTATTAGAGTAAGCCAATTTGGGCCTCTTAAAAAAAATTATTTTGAAGGTTTATTTTCAACAGGGGAGCTTGAAAAATTCAGAGAGATAGAAAGCTATGCTGAAAATATGAGATGCCTATACAGTAACTTAGTCCTAACCTTATAAACCTAATGATTTTCTCTTCAACCTAACCTGTCAAACATATATCCTCATTATTGAAGGTGTATGCATTTCAGAGAAGACAGGTGCTGATAAGTAAGTTTGGAAATGTAGATAAACGATTGGTATTTATTAAAACACTGATTGAAAATATAGCTTGGTGGGTTTTGAGGGCCTGAGGGAGAATGGTAACAAAAGGGGAAAATTAATCATATTTACCACTCTGTCTCCCAAATTCAAACCCAATTTAAAATATTAGGAAAAGACATTGAGAGTGATTGCTTTGATTTGTTAGATGCTTTCAAGAAGATATCTTCTGAGAACTGTCAATAGGACAGTTTCTACAGAAAGTATGTGGCATGGCTATTAATAATTCTGATTCTAGAGCCCATCAATGGAATTGTCCTCTTATCGCTGATAAGTCCCAACACTTAAGAGTGGACTATTTCCCCTCCCCTTTGAGATGGAGAGAATCGAGTTTTCTTCAGGATCGTCCTCTAATCTTCTGCAGAGACCAGGTGATCTTTAAAGAGCACAGCAATCTGAATTCTCCTGAGGAAAAAGTCTCCAGGTCTCAGTTTTATTTACAAAGCAGACCTATGCTGAATGATGATTGTAGTGTGAAGTCAGAAATTAACTACCCTGAAGCAGCAACTCAAGAACTTTCTTTTTGAAGGGTCTACCTTGTTTTTTCCCATTTGACAGTATTTAATACAGAGCATTTAAAAATCAGTATGAACTTCACCATGAGTTGGAAAAAAGAAAATTTTGACAAACCCCAAATTTTCAGCATGGATTTTTTTTAATGAAGTATCAATTTAAGTACCTCAGCAAAAAAGCAACAGAGAGCCTGAAGTATTATCTATCCACTTAGTAAGACAATCTGGATTTTCAGTATAAATCAAGGAAAATGTCATCTTGAAAGCTTACAAGTGAATCTGAAAAAAAAAACATTTTTTTCTCCTATGATTAGGCTAAGTGGAAAATCTTCTCTATGCTTTTCTTTATCTCCATGTAAGTAGAAAGTCTGTGACATTTAATATAAAATCCAAGAATTATTAAAATCTTGTTTAAGATTTTAAAAGAACTCTGGGGTTTAGACAAAGGCAACACTTATTTAAAACCAAACAGGGCCATGGTGGCTCAGAAGGTAAGAACGCTTGCCTGCTGTGTCCGAGGACCTGGGTTCGTTTCCTGGTGCCTGCCCATGTAACAACAACAACAAAAAATACCAAACAGAATTTAGTAGTTTCTTTTAAATAAGTAATGATGCCCCTCAAAAATAAACTTTATGGAAAACTGAATAGTGTTGCACATTATTTTATAATTTTTAAGGTTAAAGCTTGTTAACACAGCATAGAGAATTAAAGCCACTTTTCACTGGCCCTTCTGCTTTAATCGACTGTCTACTATGTGAGGTACACATAACAGCCTCATACTTAGAAAACATTTCCGTATCTAATATTGCAGAGGTTGTTGCAAAATTACAAAAATTGTCATTGTCAACATTCAGAAAATTGTGGGTCATCCCGCTGAGAAACAATTTGTCTATTTCAAGTTCGTCCGGTAAATAACACACATGCATCACACACTGGGCCAGACAACACCGTTCTACCACATGAAGAAAATAAAAGCAAACTACCAAAAATACTGGGGGGAAAATGATTTTTCTCTAAGTGCAGCAGCAGATGTCAACTGCAAAGAGCATTCTACTGCAATGTCACTATGCTGAAATTGGATTTCTAAAGAAACTTTTGGAAGAATTTCTATCAAAATATGATAAACATCTACCCTCTCTGACCTCTCTGCAGGGTATGATTTAATGAAATGGCCACAGACAACATCAATTCACAGGAAAAAAAAAAGACTTATGAGGAGATAAGACTTGATGACCTAATTGCAAAATTACTAGAGGGAAAAAGAGATGCAGCTGTCCCCTGCTGTATGGAATAGATGTGACCCCCAAAGAGCTGAAGGTAAAGTAAATCATGTTTTAAACTGAACTCACAGGAGGACCTTGAATAAATCCTACTCCCTACAATGCTTCTGCCTTCTAGGCTAGAGATTAAACTCTGATTAAACCCATCATAAAGGCAAAACACAGAATCAAAATTCACCCAGATTATTGAGTTCATTGCTTGATAAAATTAAACACTGCCAATCTTGTCAACTTGAATATTTTTGCATAGATTACTCGCTGCATAGATACCCTGAATGCCCTATAGCAGGGACTGGCAACCAGGGGGCCTGGATCTAATTTCAGGATTGAAACATTACACAGTGCCTCAGTCTGCTACTTCTCACACATGCCTAAGTGCTAACATTTTAGTGACCAAAGACCAGAGAAAACTTTCTCACTGATCTTCTATTCAAAAACTATCTTGGAAGTATCCATGATCTAGACCACCTAGGAATCCTAAACTGTCAGAAAAAAATTAAATTTACATAAAATTTTGCTTTAACATGGGACATACAGAAAAGCTATATTCTTTTAGGTTAAAAAAAAATCCATAAACGTTGCTATGTTCCCTGGATTGACCCTATGCTATAAATAAACAAATTATTTTTTTTATTGTGGTAACATATCCATAGCACAAAGTTTGCCTTTGAAACACTTTCAAATGTACAATTCAGTAGCATTAATTCCATTTCCAATGTTATGCCACCAACAATCACCAAAACTTTTCCATAATCCCCAACCAAAACTCTGTACCCAATAAGCAGATACAAGTCATAACACTGTTATACACTGATGCAAGATAAAATAAACTAGATAGATTAAATGTAAGAAATACGCAAGGTCATGGTAAGACACTTGTGTTCCAGAAAAACCAAGTTCCTTAATCCTCATTCAATATCGCTGGGGGGCTTTTTGATTGTTTCCATGGAGATGTGACCCACCCAATTGTGGGTGGTAACCTTTAATTAGATGGTTTCTATGGAGATGTGTCTCCACCCATTCAAGGTGGGGTTGCTTACTGGAGCCCTTTAAGAGGGAACCATTTTGGGAAAAGCTTTAGAGCCACCAGAACCCACAGAGCAACAGAACAGAGCCCCAGGGAAGCTGCTGAAGATTCCCAAAGAGAAAGCTAGCAGACGTCATCATGTGGCTTCCAGCTGAGAGAGAGAAACCCTGAACATCATTGGCCTTTCCTGAGTGAAAGTAACCTCGTTGGTGCCTTAATCTGGACATACTGGACATATACACAGTCTTAGAACTGTAAACTTGTTGACATAGCCAGAGACACCACCACATTCACCACATGAAGTGTGTTTTAACCAAGGAGAAGTTAAATGCTATAGGAATTGACATCCCACACATGCAAAATACAAATTAATTTAAACAATAAGTATTTCAGTAGCTATGTCCTTTTATTTTCCCCTCAAAGATCAAATTTAAACTCAAGTGAGCTAGAAACAAAATCCTATGAAGAGAAGGATGCCAGAAGCAAACGGCATAACAGAAATAAATCCACTGAGAAACTTCTAGACAAGGACATGTTTTCTTGATCTGCAGTCAGGCCTCTTTAGCAAGCTCAAAAATAACGAAGCCACCATGTCAGAGGATCAAAGCTCTCTTATTATAAGAAACAGTCTGCCTTAAACAGCTTCTTTCTCACTCCCGGTGGTGTCTAGGTTGAAGTTCTCTCCAGGCACTGGTTCCCCACTGACCCCCAGCTCCCAGGCTTGACATCAAGGCTCAAAATTCACCCCCTCAGGATCTATGGACAGATTAGTCCATACCATTCTTTAACTCTCCAAACATAATCGCTGACTCCTTTCTCTGAGCCATTACATTTTTATAAGTTTGAAGTCAGCTGTTTCTTCATGTACATTTGTCCACTGAATCCATCTTTCTTGAATGCAACATGACCGAAGGTCAGGACCATGGCGGTTTATCAATATGTAAGTCTTTATTTTCCAGTTAAAGTGGCATGCAATCTTGCTCCTGGACATTACAATTGTATATAAAAGTTATACTTGCACAGACCAGACTCTACTGTGATTAAGTGTCTCCATCAGAAAAACGAGGCAAAGTCACTGGTGCCGAACTCTTAACTATGGGAAATCTGTCTGCATGCTCACACCACTGCCATAATGTTATTAACTCTGTACTTTAAGAAAAAAGACATGATATTAGTTTTAAAATTAAGCAAGATGATTGTACGTCAAATAGTACCGATCCAGAAATTGATAAATTCGTAATCCCATTAGTCACAGGGTTTATATTTACCCAAACATGAGACAAGTGTTATTGGGATACAATGGATAGCATTCTAGTATTTTTTTAAAACCTGTACCAAATAAGTATATAATGCAATACTGGGAAACAGGTAAATGCATAAATATTTTATTTAAACCCAAGAAATGGTATATGATTTAGATCCCAAAGCTTTCTGATAACAAAAACTAAAGCAGATGCCGATAACTGCAACCCTATGTGCTTTAAATTTCTAAAAACCCCATTTGGGTCCACATTTCAAAAGGTTGCGAAACTCATCAATAATTACATGGCTACACATGAGTCAGACAATTTTTACATGTTTACATGCTTAACATCTTATAATAAAATCAGTGGTAGCCCTATCTCTAAACAAGAAAGCTTTTTTATTAGTTGTCTTATCCTTTCCATAAATTAATAAAACTTGTGTTCTACATAGTGTTTAATAAAACCTAATACTCTGGAAAGCTTTTTTCACTCACACATGACGACATGAGTTTCAACTGTACTCATTACTACAAGAGGAATTCTCATATTCCAGTCGGGCTCACTGCTGAGAGGAATTTAGAAGGAAGCATTAAAGAAGTTTTTAATACTTTAAAGAGACATTTAAAAAAAATAGTATTTTTAAATCAATCCAATGTTGATCACAGTGAAAACTATTCTTTTAAAGCAAAGTTCTTCTTAGTATTGCCACTAATGGGCTACTTAGGAAATGATGACAATGCCAGGCCCATGGTAAATTCTCAAAAACTGATAAAAATGACCTTCACTTAGAATGGGCCCACAATTAATTAGGGCTTTGTTTTAAGCAAGAAGGTAATAATATCATACTATTGTGCTGCTCATAAGAGGAAAGTCCAGCAACATGTGGTTAACAAAATGGCCAGCTTCTGCAGAGTCTCCCTTTACTGTTTTAGGAAGGGGTACTGTTAAGCTCCACCAAAAATGGAAGGAGGGGAGTGAACAGACTTTCCAAGACTTGTGCATGATTTTATCAATAAGGCCAAGGGGTTGGGAGCATTTTCTCAAGTACAAAAATAATTTGGCTAATAAAAATTAGCATCTCTGTTTGAGCTGCTCATTAACGTAGATTTAAAATGAAAGTTGAGTAAAGAAGAAGAAAAACTGGGGAAATATGAACCTGACGGGCTAGTTGTTAATTGTTGGAAAACGCATTTTGAAATGTCTTTTTCCCATCACTAACATCTTATAAATCACTTAACTAAATCAGACTGTCAAGTTCATAGATTATATCTGGGAATATTTTTAAATTCTAGAATTTCTTCTATGAAATAAATTCACCAATATAAATTAACTAGAAACTTCCTTTTCTTGGTTTTCCAATAAAGTGAAATTTAGAATTAGACCCCAATCAAGCATTTTAATGAAAACAGGGAAATATAAATTACTTCAAAACTAGTACAAGAAGGTGTTCATGTTCATTACAAAATTAGTATGGAAATTAATATAACACATTTATACAGTTATTTAATTTTTCTTACTAAAGTGATTTAACAATAGTTTACACCATGGGATTTTTAATTAATAAGGTCTTTTATATATATTTATATATCTCAGATGAATAAAAAATATACACATACACACACACACACACCCTGACGCCCACAAAATGATATCAACCATTCCAAATAGATCCATATTAAAAAGAATAAAGGAGACAAAAAAATAAATAGTAATTATGTAAGGACACTAACATTATTGGGATGTTTTTCTTCATTTTTTTCATTATGCATTGTATTACCTTTAACATTGAATAATATTTATTTTGGATTGCTTATACACATAAAGCCACTACATCACTTAAAGATATTAATACTGAACTACTATAATTTTTAAATGAAACCACCATGTAATTTAAAAATTCATGTAAGTGTGAAATCCACATACCTGAGCCAACCTCTTTTTCCTCTTCTTCAATGTTGTTTTTGATGCTATCATACTCCTCATCAATGGTCTGGTTACCACGCATCTGAGACAAAATTCTACGGGCCTTCTGAGTCTGGCCTTTCTGAATGAGCCAACGAGGACTTTCAGGTAAAAAAAGGAAGCCAAAAAACTGAATAACTGCTGGAATTGCTGCAAGTCCCAACATGTACCTGCAATAAGAAATCCATACATTATTGTAAAACTTGGTCTTATTAGTGTCAAGTATGAATAATACCTGATGCTAAATTAGTGAGAATGATTGTCTTTATATATGTGTGTGTGCCAGTCAACAGAAAAACTATTTTTAAGCTGTACCGAAAAATTAAAAATTAAGAAACAAATGATCTCTCACACAATTTCCAATGAAAAACAATGGGCAAAGTCACAATGATTATGTCTGCACAATCGGAAACAACATATGCTAAACCGCATAATCATCATCACTAAGACTAATCCTCCAAATAATTCTGTATTTTACATAAAATGAGGATATGATAAAACTCTGATATCTATTTAAAAGACATACTTTTCATGAAAATAAATGCCAAAATTCTTTCTAGTTATTTCTCCTATGTGAAAGATTAGTTATTATTCCTAACAATTTCCCTATTTTATTTTGTCATTAAGCATCACATCCACCGTCATCAGCTATGAAAGTGTTTCTGTCCACTGCAGAAAAAAGACGGAGTCAAAAGTAAATACTCACTATTAAAATGGTTACAAATATGCTCATGTTGTTTTAAATTATTTGATGTCTTATTTGAATGTCTACTCCTGATGACTGGCATGATTCTAAATAGCAAATTTTAGAATACTATTTTAAATCCATCAGAGAAATAACAAAAATAGTCATATGAGTATATCAACATTGAAGATCTCTCCAAATTATTCTGACCATCAGACTGATCTCCTAAGATCTCCAGGCTTCAATCTCTTTGAATCGAAGGAATTAAATTAGGTAAACTCAAGGTCTCTTTCAACTGGAAACTTCTCTGAACCTATGGCACCTGGATGTTTTCTGTTAATCCCAGTTCTCAGGAAACGTTCCACATAGATTCACGATGGCAGCACTCAGAAGGCCAACTCCATTTACATAACAATGCATACTCACAGCTATTCCAAAAACAGCAGGAGAATAAAATACAATTGTCACATGAGTAATAAGAATACCTCCTACTCCAAACAGGAACTAAAACTACATGTTTGCCTGCAGAAAACTTATTAGAAGTTTTAAACTTTAATCCATAGGTTATGATAATTACACCAGTCCTTAATCGCTCCTTTCTCTGCTTATCTACAGAACAATTTTTCAACCTCAATTAATTTTATTGTACCTTGCATTATAAGTTATTTACTTGCCCCACTAGATTATATAATATTTAACTTTGTGTTAGGCACAACACCAAGTAAAGTATCTTGCACACTATCGGCATTTAATAACTTTTATGAAATGATATCAAGGCAGCCATATATCTAAACTCTCTGTATTAACTAAACAGAAAACAACTGTGCTTCAGGTTTATATAGCAGTATTCACCCTTCTGGATCATTTAGCTCTACAAACTTACTTGCACAATAACTCCTTCCAACCAAACCATTTGTTATACTAGATAAAACGAGAGTTCTCCAGATCTTCTCTTCTAGAAGGCTATCAGATATGGCATTAGAGGGATCAGGTCACACAAATGAGTATTCCTGACCTTTTTTCCCTAAGATGTTAACTCCCACAACCAAATTTGTTACTTAAATGTATGTTTTACTGCTGTAAATAAATGAACTTTCTATTCAAATTGTGTTCTCAAAGAATTTAAAGGGAAAGGTTATCCTGCTTTCCAATTACTTCAAAGAAAAGCAACAGGAAAAGCAGATAATAAAAATGGTGAATTCGGAAATAAGAAAAATCCTAAAGATTAAAACCTTAATGCTTCATTTCTCTACACTTCTCATGGTCTTTCCTTTGTTCTCCAAAATTTTTTAGCGACAAATTAAGATTAAAGGGCCGAATATTATGCTTTAAAGAAACAATTGAAATGAATACAGAAACTGAATTATTTCCAGACAAAAAAACGGTCACGTGATATTTTACATTTGTGAAAAGAAATAAAACAAAATAGAGTCACTATGGCTAACAGATTCAAAATGGAATAATGAAGTCACTTGAAGGTTACTCTTATGCAAATCTCAGCCAGATATCACAAACTGCCAAAGTATGCAAAGCCTCAAGCAACAATGTTCCTCAAAACTCTAAAAATATCTGAATATCAGAAACAAACGACAAGATAAGAAACTCAGTAAACTGTCATACCTGGAGGACTTCTGGAGCTTCCTGAATCTCCAGCAATTTAAAAAAATGTATCTAATTTTTTTCTTTTTCTTTAAAACCTCCTTGCTGGAAACACCAAGACAGGACACAATTTGTGTTGCTACCAGAATCTGTGCTCCCCAGAGTTGCAAATCTAAGACCCCCAAATAAATGCATTTGTTGTCTTGCAAATTAATTTCTCCTTTGACACACTTTACTACTTGCTATTCAATCCCAGAATGCATTGTTTTTTAATTAAAAGAAAATGAAAAGGAGGGCCACGGGGGCTCAGCAGGCAAGAATGCTTGCCTGCCATGCCAGAGGACCCGGGTTCGATTCCTGGTGCCTGCCCATGTAAAAAAAAAGAAAGAAAATGAAAGGAAAGAGCATAAAAAGACAAGAAAAATGAAAATGAGTATTAGCCCATGCTTCCTAAGAGACCTATAAAAGACAGAATAATTTAGCCCTCCAGCTTTCTGAAATCTGTAAACACCAAAAAGTGTGAAAAACACAACTCAATGCCTAAAAGTTAAGGCGGTGAAATGGAATTTGCACCCTGTTGTCAACCTTTAAGGACATTAAAGTCTACTTAAAGAGTCCAGTCAAGAAAAGCCATGTTTTATACATTTATATCCTACCATTTATCTTATAAGAGTAAAACAAGACAGCTTACTTTACTATATTTTAATTGTCCTTCATAATAAAAATATTTTAAAATGGGAACAATTGTACATGGTTTCCTAGAGAGCCACCAATTCAGGAGATCGGGGAAGCTGTAGTACATGACAAAAGAAGAGGGAAACTGATCCGGATCTCACTTCAGCTGTTGGCTTATTAACCAGGGAAATGTCAAAAGACAAACTGGGGTTAAGTTTGCAGATACGGCATTTTATTCAGGACACCAAAACTGTTGCTGCAGCAAAGAAGATATTACATGTAAAAATGGAAGTAGCTTCCATCTCCTAGAGATGGCAAACCACTTTTACAGCCATAAAATAAAGTTAGTGTTATCGATCAGATGCAGGGGTTCTCTGGCCGATGCACACAAATAACCAATTCCTGAGACATGGGAGTTCCAAGGGAGAAAGAGTTACTACGATGTGAGGCAAGGAGAACAGATGGGCTAGGGCCTAAAATCTGTCTCTCCAATCTACAGTAACTCGGAGAGTTTTATAATATCAAAAAAGTGGGCAGATTTTAGGATAATGAGTGTAATGGCTCGAGATGGTATTAGAGATGATCTAATTATTGAGTGTGCCAGATTAATTACATGGTTAATCACAAAACGTATGTAAGAAAATGGAGGCCTTAATATGATTATGGGTATGACTTTTAGTATTTTAAGGAGGTATAGGTCAGTCAGAGGTTAAGGTTTAAGCTACTACATACATCAGGTGGGCCAATTTTGGTTAGATCCAGCTTTGTCTAGTAAGATAGTTTAGGAAGTAGGGTGGGTTAGTTCTGGGCTGACTCCAGTTCCCTCATTAATAAACATCTTCATGATCACAAGACTTTAATGGTGGGTACAAGTGGGGTCAGTCATGAGTTATCCTGAAGCTTTTACAATCACAAAGTAAAAATTAAATAGTTATACAATCATTACCAAAGATCACAGTATCTGGGCTTACAGCTCAGTGAGCCTCAGTAGTCTCAGGTATTCACCTTTGTCTATTCTACAATACACTAGATATAACAATATACCGGAAAGTAAAAAGATGCCTATATAATGATTCAATAATTACAGTCATTTGTTAACTCTTCTTGGTTACATTAGCTCAATTCTTATTGATTGGACAGGGGTTTGTCCATCTTACAGGTGCAGGTTTAGGGCAGGTGGGCATTATTTTATAAGGGAGCTAATGTAATAAAATACCGGGTTGATTGGCTATTTGGGTCAGCTGCCTTGGTGAGGATTTCAAATTTCAAAAGATATTAAAAGGAAACTTAAGAGGGAGCTCAAAGAAGTAGGGCACAAGTATTTTGGCTCTGAGGGGACTCCAGGGCTTTCTCTATATATTTTATCAGAACCCTGGTGAAGTTTATTAAACCCTTTGGGTTGGTTTGAAGCATGGTACCCCAGAAAACCATGTTCTTGAACTTAATCCTTTTCTATGGGTGTGAACTCTTATTAATAGGATCTTTTGATGAGGTTACTTCAGTTACGATGTGGCCCAGCTGTATTAGAATGATATTTAATCCTATTACTGAAGGCCTGATAGGGAAGACCAGAAGGAGAAGAATCCAGAGGAAACAGCCAGGAACTGGAAGTCAACAAAACCTGGGAGAAAGCAGGAAAGGCCCAGAGAGGCCACCATGTACACTGCCATGTGACAGAACAGCAGCAGCCCCAGGACATCACAGTCTTCCCAGAGAAAGTGTCACCTTGATAACACCTTGATTTTGAACTTCTCCTAGCCTCAAAACAGTAAGACAATAAATTCCCACTGTTTAAGTCAACCCATTGCATGGTATTTGCTTTAGTAACCAAGAAACTAAAAATGTACACCTTTTTAGTGTACACCTTTAACGTACAAGTGATGGTGTCTATTTTTAGGATTGCTGAGAATTAAGTGAAATCATTCAGTGAGTACCTAGCACAAAGTGGATACTCAGCAAAAAATATTTACCCCTCCCTGGCCATGTATCCCCTTCCCCCCACCCCCATCAATCCAATGCAACTTATCTATCCTGGCTATACCACTGTTTTAGTTTGCTAAAGTTGCCAAAATGCAACACACCAGAAATGGAACAGCTTTTAAAAAGAGGTATTTATTAAGTTGCAAATCTGCAGTTTTAAGCCTATGAAAAATGTCCAAACTAAGGCAACCAGGGAAAAATACCTTGATTCAAGAAAGGCTGATGGATCCAAAACACTTCTGTCAGTTGGAAAGGCACATGGGGACATCTGCTAGCTTTCTCTCCTGGCTTTTCGTTTCATAGAGGTTCCCTGGGGGTGTTTCTCTTTCTGCATCTCCAAAGATCTCTGACTCAGCTCTTTGGGCAATATTGGTTCTCTAGCTTTTTCCAAAATGGTTCCCTCTTAAAGGACTCCAATAAGGAACCCCCACCTTGAATGGGCAGAGATGCAGCTCCTTGGAAACAATCTAATCAAAAGTTACAACCCCCAACTGGGTGGGTCACATCTCCATGGAAACAAGCAAAAAGATCCCACCCAGCAATATTGAATAAGGTTTAAAATTTTGGCTTTTCTGGGATACACAACAGATTCAAACCGGGACAATCACCCACCCAAATTTTCAGTAGGTAGAGATAAACAATTTCTTTATTGTGGGAAAATCATCCCTCTGACGATATGCAGATTAGAGAATAGGGAGGATAAATAAGGCGTTTTGCTGTGGTACTGATGAAAAATTTAACATGAGACTAATATGGCAGGATCTATATAGATTAAGCTAATGCAACAGTGTTAGGGACTCACCATGAGACTTCTAAATCCAAGGAAATCAGTAACCAGCTGAATGATAAAGAGAATACTGATATTTTAGGGTAGGTAGTCCCCAAACAAGCAAGTAGTCCCCTATTAAAAAAGGAGATCTCATTATTATAAGTTAAATCAAGGGTTCTAAATCATGGCTTCACATTAGAATCACCCAAGAGGCTTTTAAAATATACCAAGGTCCAAGCCCTACTCAGCTGCAGGGATTTTGATTAATTGGTCTGGGCTCTGAGCCCAGGGATTCTGTTTTTTAACAGCTCCCCAGGTGGTGCTAATGTGCAGCATTGAGAACCACTGATGGAAATGTTTTAAAAATCA
>PVIY010031804.1:6945-29675 GCA_004026745.1 Myrmecophaga tridactyla | reverse complement strand
TCAGCTAATATATCAACAAAAGAGTAGAACATATGGAATAAAAATAAATAATAGGGGGAACAAATGAAAAAATAAATTTAGTTTGAAATGCTAGTGATAAATGAAAGCAAGGGGTAAGGGGTATGGTATGTATAATCTTTTTTTCTCTATTATCATTTTATTTCTTTTTCTGATGTCTTTTTATTTCTTTCTCTAAATCGACGCAAATGTTCTAAAAAATGATGAATATGCAACTATATGATAATATTAAGAATTACTGATTGTATATGTAGAATGTAATGATATATTAATGTTCTTTTGTTAAGTTTTTTAATTAATAAAAAAGTTTAAAAAAAAAAAAACTGAAGGAGAGATTAAAGCTTTCACAGACAAAGAAGTCCTGAAAGAATCTGTCAACAAGAGACTGGCCCTATAAGAAATACTAAAAGAAGTTATGTCAGCTGAAAAAGAAAAGAGACAAGAGCTGGAGTTCTGGAGGAGGGCACAGAATTGAAGAGTACCACTAAGGGTAATTTAAAGAATGGGAAAAGAATATACAGATCTGCAAATAAAAAAAAAAGATAAGATGGTGGAATCAAGAAACACCTTTTCAGTAATAACTCTGAATGTTCATGGACTAAATTTACCAATTAAAAGATCCAGACTGGCAGAATGGATTAAGAAACATAATCCAGCTATATGCTGCTTACAAGAGACTCATCTTAGACACAAAGATACAAATAGACTGAAAGTAAAAGGATGGAAAAAGATCGTCCACGCAAGCTGTAACTAAAAGAAAGCAGGAGTAGTTATACTAATACCAGACAAAACAGACTTTAAATATAAAGACATAAGAGACAAAGAAGGATACTATATACTAATTAAAGGGTCAATTCAACAAGAAGATATAATAATCATAAATGTTTATGCTCCCAATCAAGGAGCTGCAAAGTACATGAGACAGACATTGGCAAAACTGAAGGGAACGATAGATGTTCCAACAATAATAGTAGGATATTTCAATACACCACTCTCCTCTATAGATAGAACATCCAGACAGAAGATCAACAAGGAAACAGAGAAGTTAAATAACTTCATAAATGAATTAGATCTAACTGACATATCCTATTTGGAGAGAGTGTGTTTACTTGTTTTCTATCTCTTGGGAACAATGAAATTACCTAAAATTAAGAATGATGATGGACTGTGGACTTTGGGCCCTCTACATGATGCCCGATAAATGCAGGTGGCTGAAGAATGCACTGACAGAGAAATAGAATGTCCAAGGATGGTGTATACTTATGAACCAAGGTTGTGCTGCTACAAAAAGAAACAATGTTGTGAGGCGTACAATGATTGAAATGAACATGTGGGACATGTGGTGAGACAAAATAAGCCAAAAACAAAAAAAAACAACAATGGTATGGTCACCTCTAGAAAATGCTTATAAGAAAACAGGGGCCTAGACTGCAAGCTTTTAGAGCAGACACATTAAATCTGGAGTGGCAATTATTATTTCTGAATTTTGAAAGGCTGTTTTGTATATATAAACTGATATTTAGAGATAAGAATGAAGCTGAACAGGTTGGGGTTAAAGTAATTCAGAACACAGGGGTAAGGAAGACAGTGTCTATATTTTAGAACCACACATATTCTTTGAGACCAATGGAAGAAAGGTTTATTTGATCTGGAACTGAAATTTTCTGTGCTGCATAATCTAATTCAACCTCTCTGTACAGCTCATTTAAACAACTGAAACACTGAGAGCACATAATGAGAAAGAGGTCCTTTAATCCTGTATGGATTATTGTAATGCCTGGATACATCCTAGAGTATATTAACCAGATAATCAAAAAGTACTGGCAAAGTCCCCTGAGGGAGGGGAGAAAGACTATGGAACTATTAAACCTTACCATTACGGAATCCCCTGAGACTGTATTAAAACTTAGGGACACCCAAATCAATAGGTCATGCCCTCGATCATGAGGCTTACTCTTCTGAAGCTTATGGAGGTAGCACAGAAGCTTAGACTACGTATAAGCATGCCTAACAGTTACTTCTGGAGGACCTCTGTTGCTGCACAGATGTGGCCTTGGTCTCTCTAAGTCCAACTCTGCAGATGAGGTTTTTGTCCTCCTCCCGTGTGGGATATGACATCCAGGGGGTGAAAGTCTCCCTGGTGATGTGGGAGAGGACTTCCAGGGATGAATCCAGACCTGGCACTGTGGGATCAACAATTCCATCCTGATCAAATGGGGGAAAAGAAGTGTAACTAATAAAAAAGTATAATAAAGTTTCAGTAGCAGAGAGAGTTCAAATAGAGTCGCGAGGCTACTCTGGAGGTTGCTCTACGCAAGTTTTAAGTAGAACCTGCTACCTATCATAACCTGCCAACCCTCAACCAGGACCATTCCAGCCAATCCTAAAGAACACCTAGGGCATTATATATGATTCTACGATGGTTCCAGGCACTAGAGTAACTTTCCAGAAACCTACAACCTCCAGATAGGTCCCTGGTCCAGATAAGTCCTGAAACCTAGTCCAGCCTCTCCAGAACATCAGATAGTTTCATCTCCCTACCCCATATTAGTGAGAGACCTTTCCAATATAAAAAATTTAGAATTGCCATAGCCCCAACAACCCCAAAGAGAAGTATGGAAAGATCAAAGTTGATGGTGGAATTATACATAGAAGATAGGATTTAACAAATGAATATGAATGCTAAGCCATTAAATTGATATCTCTTTCAGTCTCCAGTATTTTAGAGTAGCTAGAAATAAAAACCTAAAATTGTGATATTGTAACCCATGTCAAAGTCTGAAATATGTTCCACAACTAATTGTGGTGCTGTGCTTAGAAATTCATAGCTTTTTTCTATATATGTTATTGTTCACAAAAAAAAAAAAAAAAAAAGAGGACTTCCTGGCCAAGACGGTGGCTTAACAATGTGCACATTTTAGTTCGTCCTCCAGAACAACTACTAAATAACCAGAAACAGTACAGAACAGTTCCTGAGGCCATGTCAGTGACCGGACACACAGCGTACACCAGTCTGGACCAGCTGGACCAGCTGCGAGCCCCCCCAGAACCCTGAGTTCCCCAAGCAGCAGTGGCTGGCGCCCCTCCCCCACAGGCTGCTTCCTAGAGGGGAAAGGAAAGAGACTTCACCAGCAGCAGGGGCTGAGCCCAATCAAACGCCAATTGTGGAATTAACAAATTCTGACTACTAAAAATAGGCCCGCAATTCAGGTGAACCTGGTCAAAGCGGAGGTCGCTCATTTTTGCGCTGGTGCAAAGGGGCAGGGCTGACGGAAAAAGAAAAAGAAGGAAACAGAAGTTTTTGTGGCTGTGTTTCTAAAAAAGCTTGACTACCTTTGGATACAGTGGCAGGGCTTCCCAGGCTGCAACTGCCCCAGGCATAGGCAAACAAGCTCGTTTGATGGTTTGTCTGGAGCCTGTGCCTTCCCAAGGAGAGGGGTGAAGCCCCACCCAGGTGGAATCCCTCACTCAAGGAATTCAGACACCAGGGCTTGGTAATTTGAAGCCATTAAAACCAGCCTACAACCTCTCCTCTGTCTCCACCACGCCCCCAGCAGGGAGTCTGCCAAAGATAAAGTTACCGCATCATTTTATGCTTGTGGGACCTGCAGGCAGACAAGCACCACATACTGGGCAGGATAAGAAAAACAGAGTCCGGAGATTTCACTGGAAAGACTTTCAACCTGCTGGGTCTCACCCTCAGGGAAAACCAATGCAGGTGACTCCTTCCTCCTGAAAGGAGGCGAGTTTGGTCTGGGAAAATCTGGCTGGGGTCTATAATACCTAAGTAGACCCTCCTAAGTGTGTGTGGGGGAAAGGCACCATACAAGCAGGGCAAGAAACAAGAAAAGCAGAACTGAAAAATTCTCCTCTATTAAACAAAACTTAAGCTAGAGGTCCAGATAAAACTGAACAGAATGTCAAAGAACAGATAGACAACAAATTCATCCAGCAAGAAAACCCTAGATAAAAGAAGTGAAAGTAATCTCCAGAATAAACTAATTAAGGTAATTAAATGCCTAGACAACCAGCAAAAAATAACAAATCACACTAGGAAAACTGAAGATATGGCCCAGACAAAGGAACAAACTAACAATTCAAATGAGATACAGGAGCTGAAACAATTAATTCAGAATATACGAACAGACATGGAAAACCTCATCAAAAAGCTAATCAATGAATTGAGGGAGGATATAAAGAAGGCAAGGAATGAACAAAAGAAGAAATTGAAAGTCTGAAAAAACAAATCACAGAACTTATGGGAATGAAAGGCACAGTAGAAAAGATGAAAAAAACAATGGAAATCTACAATGGTAGATTTCAAGAGACAGAACATAGCATTAGTGAACTGGAAGATGGAACATGTGAAATCCGGCAAAAAAAAATATATAAGGAAAAAAATGGAAAAATATGAGCAGGGACTCAGGGAACTGAAAGACAGTACAAAGCGTACAAATACACATGTTGTGGGAGTCCCAGAAGGAGATGAGAAGGGAAAAGGAGGTGAAAAACTAATGGAGGAAATTATCACTGAAAATTTCCCAACTCTTATGAAAGACTTAAAATTACAGATCCAAGAAGTGCAGCGTACCCCAAAGAGAACAGATCCAAATAGACGTACTCCAAGACATTTAGTAATCAGAATGTCAGAGGTCAAAGAGAAAGAGAGAATCTTGAAAGCAGCAAGAGAAAAGCAATCCATCATGTACAAGGGAAACCCAATAAGACTATGTGTAGATCTCTCAGCAGAAACCATGGAGGCGAGAATGACAGTGGGATGATATTTTGAAATTATTAAAAGAGAAAAACTGCCAACCAAGAATTCTATATCTAGCAAAATTGTCCTTCAAAAATGAGGGAGAAATTAAAACATTTTCAGACAAAAAAATCACTGAGAATTTGTGACCAAGAGACCAGCTCTGCAAGAAATACTAAAGGGAGTACTAGAAACAGATGCGAAAAGACAGAAGACAGAGGTGTGGGGAAGAGTGTAGAAAGGAAGACTATGAGTAATGGTAAAAAGAAGGAAAATCAGATATGACATATAAAATTCAGAAGGCAAAATAGTAGAAGAAAGTACTAGCCATGCAGTAATAACACTAAATGTTAATGGATTAAACTCCCCAATCAAAAGACACAGACTGGCTGAATGGATTAAAAAAAGGTCCCAGCTATATGCTGTCTCTACTCAAAGGACATGAGGGCAAGGACACAAATGGACATTTGCTCACCAATGTTTATAGCAGCATTATTTACAACTGCAAAGAGATGGAAACAGCCAAAATGTCCATCAACAGACGGTTGGCTAAACAAACTGTGGCATTTACATAAGATGGAATATTATGTAGCTGTAAGACAGAATAAAGTTATGAAGTATGTAACAACATGGATGGACCTTAAGGACATTATGCTGAGTGAGATTAGCCAGAAACAAAAGGACAAATACTGCATGGTCTCACTGATATGAACTGACATTAGTGAATAAACTTGGAGAATTTCGTTGGTAACAGAGACCATCAGGAGATAGAAATAAGGTAAGATATTGAGTAATTGGAGCTGAAGGGATACAGGTTGTGCAACAGGACTGAATATAAAAACTCAGAAATGGACAGCACAATACTACCTAACTGTAATACAATTAAGTTAAAATACGGAATGAAGCTGAGTGTGAGATTGATAGAGGGAGGAGGGCTGGGGGCACAAATGTAATCACAAAGAAAGATATACAATAAAAATTGAGATGTATAATCTAGGAATGCCTAGAGTATATGATAGCGACTAAATGTACAAGTTTTAGAAATGTTTTTGCATGAGGAAGAACAAAGGAATGTCATTACTGCAGGGTGCTGAAAACAGATGGTAATTAATATTTTAAAATTTCAACCTATGTGTGAGACTAAAGCAAAAAATGTTTATTTGGTACAAAATTTATAATTTGACTAGTGCATCTCCTAATATAATTTATGTAGATAGTTGGGTGAATAACATAAGTACATGGAACCTTGAGTAGAACATGAGATTTTGTGGGTTTGTCCAGAGTGATGCCCTGATAAATCTGAGTGATTTGAACAGTGAATAAAAAAGTATTTGCAAAGTCCCCTTCAGGGAATGGTGAGAGAGGGGGAAAATTCAACTTCCCCAAGTTGAATTCCTGATATTCTCACAAGCAGTGTGGACAACCAAAGCTATAGGCTGAGCCCCCAGTCTTGGGTTTGTTCATATGAAACTTAACCCCACAAAAGATAGGTCAAGCCTACTTAAAATTAAGCCGAAGAGTCGCCCTCAAGAGAACCTCTTTTGTTGCTCAGAGGTGGCCTCTCTCCCCAGCCAACACAACAAGCAAACTTACCACCCTCCCCGTCTACATGGAACATGATTCCCAGGGGTGTGGACCTTCCTGGCAACGTGGAACAGAAATCCCAGAATGAGCTGAGACTCAGCATCAAAGGATTGAGAAAAAACCCTAGAATGAGCTGAGAATCCGCATCCAGGAATTGAGAAAACCTCGACCAAAAGGGGGAAGAGTTAAATGAACAAAGTGTCAATGACTGAGAGATTTCCAACAGAGTCGAGAGGTTATCCTGGAGGGTATTCTTACGCATTAAGTAGATATCATCTTGTTATTCAAGATGTAATGGAGAGGCTGGAGGAAACTGCCTGAAAATGTAGAGCTGTGTTCCAGTAGCCATTTTTCTTGAAGATGATTGTATAATCATAAAGCTTTCACAAAGTGAATGTGTGGTTGTGAAAACCTTGTGTCTGATGCTCCTTTTATCTACCTTGTCAACAGATGAGTAGAACATATGGAATAAAAATAAATAAAAGGGGGAACAAATGTTAAAATAAATTTAGTTTGAAATGTTAGTGATCAAAAAAAAAGAACATATGGAATAAAAACAAATAATAGGGGGAACAAATGTTAAAATAAACTTAGTTTGAAATGCTAGTGATCAATGAAAGGGAGGGGTAAGGGTTATGGTATGCATAAATTTTTTTCTGTTTTCGTTTTATTTCTTTTTCTGAATAGATGCAAATGTTCCAAAAAAAAAAAAGTTAAGAATGTTTGTGTTTGGTGTTTTTCTGTTATTAAAAAAAATTAATTAAAAAAATCAGTTGACTATAGATTTGGTGGTCTATTTCTGTACTGTTGATTCAATTCCACTGGTCAATGCTTCTATCTTTGCGCTAGTACCATGCTGTTTTGACCACTGTGGCTTTATAATAGGTTTCAAAGTCAGGGAGAGTTAATCCTCCCACTTCCTTCTTCTTTTGCAGGATGCTTTTAGCTATTCAGGGTCTATTTCTCTTCCAGATGAACTCGGTAGCGAGCTTTCCTAAATCTTCAAAGTAGGTTGTTGGAAGTTTGACTGGTACTGTGTTGAATCTATATATCAATTTGGGGAGAATTGACATCTTAACTATATTTAGCCTTCCTATCCATGAGCAAGGAATGTCTTTCCACCTATTTAGATCTCCTTTGATTTCTTTTAGCAATGCTATGTCGTTTTCTGTGTACAAGTCCTTTACGTCCCTAGTTAAGTTCATTCCTAAGTACTTGATTCTTTTAGTTGTTATTTTTTTAGTTGCTCTTTTGAATGGAATTTTTTCCTTAACTGACCCCTCAGCTAGCTCACTGCTTGTGTATAGAAATGTTACTGATTTTTGCACATTAATATTGTATCCTGTAACCTTGCTGAATTTGTTTATCAACTCAAGTAACTCTAATGTAGATTTCTCAGGATCTTCCAAGTATAGATAGTATCATATCATCTGCGAATAATGAGAGTTTGACTTCTTCCTTTCCTATTTGGATGGCTTTTATTTCTTTGTCCTGCCTGATTGCTCTAGCTAGAACTTCTAGCACAATGTTGAATACAAGTGGTGACAGTGAGCATCCTTGTCTTGTTCCTAATCTTAAGGAAAAAGCTTCCAGTCTCTCTACATTGAGTATGACGCTGGCTATCGGTTTTTCATACATTCCCTTTATCATACTGAGGTAATTATTTTGATTCCTATGTTCTGGAGTGTTTTTATCAGAAAAGGATGATGAATTTTGTCGAGTATGTTTTCAGCATTAATCAAGATGATTATGTGATTTTTCCCTTTTGATTTGTTAATGTGCTGTATCATATTAATTGATTTTCTGGCGTTGAACCATCCTTGCATTCCTGGTACAACTCCACTTGGTCATGGTGTATAATTCTTTTAGTGTGCTGTTGGATTCGATTTGCTAATATTTTATTGAGAATTTCTGCATCTATGTTCACTAGGGAGACTGGCTTGTAGTTTTCCTTTCTTATAGCATCTTTTTTTTAAATTTTAAAATATTAATTACCATCTATTTTCAGCACACTGCAGTAATGACATTCTTTTGTTCTTCCTCATGCAAAAACATTTTTAGATTTGTACATTTAGTCACTATCATTATACACTCTAGGCATTCCTAGATTACACCATCTCAATCTTTATTGTCTATCTTTCTTTGTGATTTCATTTATGCCCCAGCCCTCCTCCCTCTATCATTCTCATATGCAGTTTCATTCAGTGTTTTAACATAACTGTATTACAGTTAGGTAATATTGTACTGTCCGTTTTTGAGTTTTTATATTCAGTCCTGTTGCACAATCTGTATCCCTTCAGCTCCAATTACCCAATATCTTACCCTATTTCTATCTCCTGATGGTCTCTGTTACCAAGGAAATATTCCAAGTTTATTCACTAATGTCAGTTCATATCAGTCATCTTATAGCATCTTTACCCGATTTGGGTATTAAAATGATATTAGCTTTATAAAACGAGTTAGGTGGAGTTCCTTTTTCCTCCATTTTTTTGGAAAAGCTTGAGCAGGAGTGTTCTTTCTGGAATGTTTGATAAAATTCCCCTGTGAAGCCATCTGGCCCTGGGGTTTTCTTTGCAGGAAGATTTTTGATGACTGATTGAATCTCTTTACTTGTGTTTGGTTTGTTGAGATCTTCTATTCTTCCTGAGTCAAGAGTAGCTTGTTTGTGTGTCTCCAGGAATTTGTCCATTTCATCTAAGTTGTCTAGTTTGTTGGCGTATAGTTGTTCATAGTATCCTCTTGTGATTTCTTTTATTTCTTCATGGTCTGTGGTAATGCACCCCTTCTCATTTCTGATTTTGTTTATTTGCATCCTCTCTCTTTTCTTCTATGTCAGTCTTGCTAGTAGCCCATCAATTTTATTGATTTTCTCAAAGAACCAACTTTTAGTTTTATTGATTCTTTCTATTGATTTTTTGTTCTCCCATTCATTTATCTCTGCTTTAATCTTTATTCTTCTTCTTCTTCTTTTATTTGCTTTGGGGGTTAGTTTGCTGTTGTTTCTCAAGTTCCTCCAGGTGTGTTATTAAATCCTCGATTTTTGCTCTTTCTTGGGTTCTTTGCTTGTTTTTTTAAACATGGGCATGTACTGGGAAACAAACCCTCTTTCTTATTTTTTTAATATAGGCATTTAGGGCAATAGACTTCCCACTCAGCACAGCCTTTGCCTCATCCCATAAGTTCTGGTAAGTTGTTGTCTCATTTTCATTCATCTCCAGATAGCTACTGATTTTTCTAGCAATTTCTTCTTTGACCCACTGGTTGTTTAAGAGTGTGTTATTTCATCTCCATATATTTGTGAATGTTCTCATTCTTTGATGGTTATTGAGATACAGCTTCATCCCATTGTGATCGGTGAAAGTGCTTTGAATAATTTCAATATTTTCAAATGCATAAAGACCTGTTTTGTGCCCCAGCATATGATCCATCCTGGTGCATGTTCCATGGGCACTAGAGAAGAATGCATATCCTTGTGCTCTGGAGTGCAATGACCTATATGTCTATTAGGTCTAATTCATTTACGAAGTTATTTAACTTCCCTACCTCCTTGTTGATCTTCTGTCTGGTTGTTCTATCTATAGAGGAGAGTGGTATATTGAAGTCTCCTACTATAATTGTTGAAACATCTATCGCTCCCTTCAGTTCTGCCAATGTCTGTCTCATGTACTTTGCAGCTCCTTGACTGTGAGCATAAACATTTATGACTGTTATATCTTCTTGGTGAATTGATCCTTTAATAAGTATATAGTGTCCTTCTTTGTCTCTTATGATGTCTTTACATTTAAAGTCTATTTTGTCCAATATTAGTATAGTTACTTCCGCTTTCTTTTGATTACAACTTGAGTAGATCTTTTTCCATCCTTTTACTTTCAATCTATTTGTATCCTTGTGTCTAATATGAGCCTCTTGTAAGTAGCATAAAGCTGGATTATGTTTCTTAATCCATTTTGCCAATCTTTATCTTTTTATTGGTAAGTTTAGTCCATTAACATTCAAAGTTATTATTGAAAAGGTGTTTCTTGAATCCACCATCTTATCTTTTTTATTGGTCAGATCTATATATTCTTTTCTCTCTTTCTCTTTCTATTCTTTAAATTACCCTTAGTGGTATCTTCAATTCTGTGCCCTCCTCCAGACCTCCCTCTCCTGTCTTTTTTTTTTCAGCGAGCAGAACTCCTTTTAGAATTTCTTGTAGGTCTGGTCTCTTGTTGACAAATTCTTTCAGGACTTCTTTGTCTGTAAAAACTTGAATCTCCCCCTCAATTTGAAGGACAATTTGTCTGGGTACAGAATTCTTGGCTGGAAGTCTTTCTCTTTCAGGATCTTGAATATATCATACCACTGCCTTCTCCATTCCAGGGTGCTAGTCGAGCAGTCTGAACTCTGTCTTATTTGGTTCCCCTTGTATGTGGTAGATTGTTTCTCTCTTGCAACTTTCAGGATTTTCTGCTTCTCTTCAACATTTGACAGACTGATTAGTATATGCCTTGGGGAAGGCCGATTTGGATTTATTCAGTTTGGAATTCACTGGGCTTCTTTGATTTGTATATTTATGTCCTTTATGAGGGTTGGAAGTTTCTCTCCATTATATCCTCAACTACTCTTCCGAGCCCTTTATTCCTCTTCTCCGTCTAAAATACCAGTGATTTTTATATTTGTGCGCTTTGTTTTGTCTATCATTTCCCTGAGATCCAATTCAAATTTTTCCATCTTTTTTGCCATTTGCTGTTTTGAGTCTTTGAAGTCAGTTATCCCGTTCTCTATATCACTTATTATTTCTTCTGTCTCTTCAAATCTGGTGTCATGTGCCTCTAGTATGTTTTTTATTTGGTTCACAGAGCTTTAATCTCCATGAGATCCACTATTCTTCTATTTATTTTCAAATTCCTCTTTGTCGTCTTCTATTGTGTTCTTGATATTCTTTATGTCATTTGCAATCCCACTTATTTTATTAAGTAGAGTTGCATGAACATCTTTGATTATTTGTTTCATGTCTGTGTCTCCTCTGGTGTTTTAATCTGGTCTTTAGGTAGGGCTGTATCTGTGTGCCTTGTGATATGCTTAGTGATCTTCTGCTGTCTTGGTAGCACGTAAATATTTTGACTGATTTACTTTGGGAGTTGGTTTCTTTCAGTAGTGTAAGACCTTGTGTTTGTGGGATGGTGTGCAGCAGGAAGAAGGGCATGGGGTGGGGCACTCAGTATGGTGATTTGTTTTAGGGCAGGTATAGGCGAAGGTTGGGGATGTTACGCTGATGCTTGTGAACATGCGTGCCCAGTCACCAGGGAGGAGGTAGCTGTGTGGGTTCACCGGTCTGGGACACATAACCCTGGAGTGCGCTGGTTCAAGGCATGGGGCCCTTTGTGCACATGTGTAGAGCTGTGTCAGTAGGTTGGCATTATAACTTCATGGTCTGGGGGCAGATGTGACTTGGCTGCGCAGGTAGGCACTTTTTGAGAGCTGGGAAGTGAGGCTGAGGACCATGCACATGAGCGGTTCTAGGACTGCTGTCAAGTGTGGTTCCCAGAGCTGAATGACATGATTGGTAGCCCATGAGCCTGGGAGTGCCATAAAGGGATGCGCAGAGCTTAAAGGTGAACAGAGTGAGGCTGTGCAACACCATGGGCAAGGGTGAGGGAGTCAGGGGTATCCTAGGTATGGAGGTCAGTACCCGCAACCTTTATGTGCTGGCAACAGCTGCAGGGAACAGGGAGGGGCAGGTAGTGCTGGGGAGGGGTGTAGGTGAGGTAGGATGAGCTGCACTTGGGGTGGGGGTGGGGGGTGGGGGGCAGGTACATGCACTCGGGGCTGGTGGAGTGGGGGTGCCTGAAGTGTGGGTAAGGGAGCGGGTGACAGGGTTCGGGTGCGTGGGGTGTGGGGTAAGTCGCTGGTCACAGGGGTGCGCTGGGGAGGGTAGCACGCCCAAGGAACGTGGCCTGGCTTACTTCCTAGTCCCAGGATCTCGTCCATGCACTCCCGCGGGCTCCGCAACTCCACGCCTCCACGCAAGGCTCCAGCTTTCTGTCTCTCCGTTACTCGACCTCTGCAACCCGGGCTGCCCCATGTGGTGTAGAAGGCTCTACCAAGTCAGCCACACTCCCGAATCACCTCCTCAGTTGTCCTCCTGTCCCTTTCTCTACATTTTCTGTGGAGCAGGGCTAATCTTGAGCTGCTCTATTCAGTCATCCTCCCAGAATTTCTGTGCTTTGAAATTTATAGCTTTTTTGTATTTTTGTTATTTTTCACAAGAAAGGCAAAAAAAAAGTTGATTGTGATGATTAAAAAGTATTTAAGCTGTCTAGCCTCCTACATTCTGGAGCAGCTAGAAGGCAAAATATGAGAGGACCGTACGGTAGTCCATGACAAACTCTGGGATCTGTCCTGTAACTACTTGTTGAAGAGTGCTTTGAAAACTATTGCTTTTTACTTCTTTGCTTTGTATATATGTTATACTATAGAACAAAAAAAGTTTAAAAAAAAAAGATAAAAGAAAATAACATTTGAGAGATCATTAGTCTAACTTATTGCTCCAAATCTTAAGAGTTTATAATCTAGAGGCTAATTTGATAAAGAAAATTGAATGTCTACTAAGTGCCTTATATGTGCCAAGGCCCTGGACAAGGTGTTTTGCATGTTATCTAATTTAACACTTGGAAAGTGACACTGATATTCCCATTTTATAGAAAGGAAACCAAGCCACAGAGAGGTTAACTTTCCTCATCAAGGTCTCACAGCTGGTTACTGGTTAAGTGGGGGACTCAAAGCCACAATCAGCTTGATTCCAAAGCTCTTTATGGCATTATAAGACAACTGCTACCTTCTGAAGGTGAGAAAATGATCTCCAGAAGTGCTATGCCCTCTCTGAAAAAGAGCTTGGCTTTCCCTCCTCCTTTATATGGGGCTCTACATCCAAGGGGCTCCATCAATAAATCTTGGCAAGATGGACAAACCCCATTTCAACTCTATATGAGGAAAAATGAAAACACTTCTATTTGAATGCTTAGCTTTTCCAGGTAATACCCATACTTTTAGAAAATGTAGTCCTATAAATTTCCTGGAAATTTAATAAGTAAATTAAAAAGCTTCAGTCAAAACACACACTGGCAATTTCCACCTAGGTTATGTCTCCTGGATTGACATTTTGGTCACTCAGAATTTCCTGCCTGACTCTAGGGTTATTCACATACATGTCCCCTCTCAGGCAGGAAGAACCGATGCCAGTAAAATGGCATGTTGGCAATGGGCAAGTCCCTCAGCAAAGAGGCCCAGGAGAAGAGAGCCTGCCATTCAGGCATTTCATTTGGAAGAGTTACAAGTAGATTTAATAGGGCAGTTTCTGCTTCTATGCCACTTGCTAGAGATTTCTGGAAGCTTGCCTTTCCCAACACTTAGGGGAAGGAAAGGAGGACTAGAAAAGTAGTAGCAGGTAAGTCCTTATGGAATTCCACGCAGCACATCTAACATATTTTGTGTCTGAAGCCATTTAAGGATGTGGAAAAGAAGAAATGTGAAGAGGGCTTCCTAAGATGGAAGTCATTAGCCAATCTAGTAGGAAGTTTTTGCTGCAATGGTGAGAAGGAATAAATACAGCTACATCCTTTCTCACAGAGCAGGTAGTCATTTAGCAGCTGATTCAAACAGTTTGTCTCTGTTGGTATGAAGTTTCAGGCTCTTTGGGCCTAAAGAAAAAGTTAATGAGAGATAATACCTGCAGACATCTTGATTCAAAGAATGCCATTTTGATATGGCAGGCAGAGGGTCAAAGAGGAGCCCAAATTCTGTTTTAACAGATTAACTCAATTTCTCTTTGTTTTATGGCTTCCTGAAGGATTATAAAAAAGGGTATGTAAGAGTTTGCAAACTAAGTGCCAAAATAAAACAATTTTGAGATAGGTAGGGTATAGATACCCAGGATCAGAAGGTAAGTATCTCTTGGACTCCTGAGAACTTAACTCTTTTAGGAAGTTTCCAGAATGCAAAGATTAGTGCCATCAAACAAAGCTTGATGGCTCATTACTGAAAAATGCTGCCAATGGTAAGACATAATTTGAGGTGGATTCCTCGTGAATATCCAAATCTGCACATTCATCCACCTCTGCTCTAGCAGTTCCCCCTAACATGATTCCTCAAATCTTTACAATACCCATACCAGATCAGGAACGGACTTCACCCAACCCTATCCACTATGGTACACCTAATTTTAAAGAAAAGAGATCAGCAGAACAACAGCTAAATAAGGAAGAACGAGGCTTTAGAATGGACACCTCCTTTAGTAGGAGCCCTTCCAAATTTGTATTCAGTTGACTGGTCAGTTTGTCAACAATACTTATTGAAACCCATATGCATGGTCTTAAACTAGATTTTTTAATATATTTATTCTTTTATATTTCATTTCACAAGATTTCAGCAGCTTACAGCAGAATCATATATAATGAAGTAACATTAAAGTAGATGTAGAAAATCAGGACCAAGAAAAAGGGAAAAATAAGTATGTCAATCACATGGCTAACAGTTACCCATTAATGAACTTAAAATTTGTCTCTGATTTTCCTGGCAGTCAAAGCAAAAATGGAAACACAAACAATCACAGAGTCGTCATTATTGAAAATAAATATGTTCCTCAGGAAAAATAAATCTTTTTTCAGCACTGAATTCTAAAATAATTTTTTTAAACATGGACTCTATGCAAGGGATACAGTGTGAAAAATCAAGTAATAATCCTGAAAAGGTCCTCATGACACACAGCCTTACACTACATACTGTTAAAAGATATCCAATAAATATTTTCTTAATGTTATCTGTATAGTGAGACAAAATACGTATCAGAATCTAAGAATGCTTTTCCAAAAACATAAAGACAGAAATATTTTACATATTCATAGGCATATTCTGCTTCAAGAAAATCTGTAAAACTAAGTTAAAACAATACTAAATTAGGAGATGATTATTCTTAATTCAAAAGGATCATGAAATCTAAACAAAGAGATCCCATGTTAAATGCAATTATTTACCTAAAATTTGCTATGTGACGGAAAGACTAAGGGTCAGAGATACCCAAGTTCAAGTGTTATTTGCGGTTGATGACTGAGGAACAAACACAGATTGCAGAATTCTAAACTTAAAAAAAAAGCCTAGATAAATGAGAAAGTGATATATGCTATAAAAAAGGCTTTTGTTTTTAAAAGACCAAAAATACATTAAATATATATGTTATTAAACATATACACACATATTAAACATGTTTAATTACCTATACTATAAAATTCAATTAATGCACATTTTTGGGATGCTTCAGCATTGTATAAAGCAAAGCAATTTAAAAGCTACATTCGTATTTGAACACTGGTAGAGAGAAAAGCTTTATAATTCTGAAATCAACACCCCCTGCCAAATAGTTTTGCAAGCACCATTTCAACTTCATTTTCTTAGTGAGATGGAGGAAAGAATTGACCTGTTCCTGTCTGGTTCAAAAGGTTTCACAGGTTTCTTTAAAGCTCTGCTTTGCTTCTTAAAATAAACGGTCCCACACCAGAAGACGGTAAATGACAACAGACAAGAAGAAACAAAACAGAAAATCTATTTCTAATGTCCCTGAATGGTCATCCTCCCATCCCCAATCCCCAAAGCTCACCTCTTTCCTCTGTTATCTATGTCCTTTCTTCAAGATCAAGCACATATCAACCCTGTATCATACCATGCAGCCTGATAGACTTCCTTCCTTAAGATACCAGATACCAGAAATATATCTATCCATATCACCCACCGAGCATGTGGCTTAAAGCTGCCCTAGCACAAAACTTAACAATACAGCAAGTCTCCCCCACTAAACTGGAAATCCTATCAGGGCAGGGCCTATAGCACTGACTCCAGTAAATTCCAAGCACTTCCAACAGTGTTTGGTGGTTAGAGCTGATCTGTTCTCAGCAGTACAGCATATGGTATTGGGCTAATTCATTTCTTTAGTCACACGGTCAGCATTCACTAAGAAGTTACTATAACCAAAGTTTGGGACTAGGCATTTATGTTTTCAAAGATGTATCAGACATGGATTAGACCATCAAGGAGCTGAAGTCTAATAGGATTTGCACATATAGTTAACTATGAATCAAAGAAATAGGTGAAAAATATCTCACAAAGTGAAGATAATGTGTGAAAGGATATCTATCAGAAATTCACTGCTATATATTTCAAATAGGAAAAGACCACAAACAACCTAAATGTCTACAGATAGTGTACTTCTTAAATAAATTATAATACATAGATAGATAGCCATTAAAAAGAGTGGTATAGCTTTTTTTTTGAATTTTTTTAAACTTTTTTTATTGTGCAGTATAACATATATACAAAGCAAAGAAATAAAAAAGCAACAGTTTTCAAAGCACTCTTCAACAATTAGATACAGGACAGATCCCTGAGTTTGTCATGGGCTACCATACGATCCTCTCATATTTTTCCTTCTAGCTGCTCCAGAATAGGAGGCTAAACAGCTTAAATATATTTTTTTATCATCACAATAGACTTTTTTCCTTCTTTTTTTTGTGAAAGATTGCTCTTTTTGAAAATAAAAATAATATAATTATAGCTAATATTTACTGAATTAATATTACATCCCACGAAGGGGAGAAGAAGACAGGGAAAGCAATATACAGAAAGCAGCAGAAGAGCAGAAAAAGATTTTCCTGGTTCCAATTCCTTCTAGAAACCTGGCTATATCCTTGTTCTGAAGTTCATTGTAACAAATTTCCTTTCCTGTTTAAGCTATTTCAAGATGGTTTTTGTTATTTTCATAAACTCCTAACATACAGGGTAAGGAATAAAAAAATAGAAATACCAAGGCCATGTGGGTTTATGGAGTACATGAGGGTACTGGTAGCAATAACAGAAATGTGCTGCATAGGAGGAAGAGAGTTGGTGGGGCAGTAATTGACTTGGTGAGCTGCCCAGATCACCTCCACGACCAAAGCACTCATTCTCCCAGCTGCCAAGAGTGTTGGCAGCATCACCTCTCATCTGAGTTCCTCTTGGCTGAAGAAAGACACCTCTCTAATGTCACACTCCCTTCTCAGAGGTAATCTACATCCAGAGACTGGCCCATGGGTGGTGGAAAAGGATGTATACAGTCCCTTTGGCCAAATCTGGAACTATGCTGAAGGGCCAAAATCACCTGTGGGACTAGCTAAGGCCTTCTTACAACTACAGTACAGTTCAACTTCTCTCTCTGCCTTATCCTTCTTTCACACCCCCTCAGGTTTTGACCTTGAGTGAACTCCTCAATGAATTCCCTGTGCGCAGATTTCCATCTTAGAGTTTGCTTCTGGGGAACCTAACTCGCAACATATAAGGAAAAAGGTGAGTCAATTTTGAATACGCTTGTGACTTCAGATGAAGCTGTCCAACAAGAAGTTAGAAATGTGAGTGAAACTCAGGAAAAAGATAGGAGCAGGAAAGAGGTTTGGAAGTGGCCAACAGAGAGGTGAGGTGATAGTTAAAATCATGAAATTTTAGAATATGCCAATGGAAAGAGACTAAAGAGAGGAGTGCCAAGGTAGTATCTTTAGTAAATGCTGATACTTAGGATGCTGGACAAGAAAGTAAAGACCCAAGAAACAGGCTGGGGTTGGGGAGACAGGGTAGAACTAAGAAAATACAGAGCTATTTTGAGCACTGAGGGCATTTCTGAAAAGTATGCAGTCAACAAAAGCAAATCTTACCAAAAAATCTAAGACTGAGACACATAATGAATAGTTAATAACCCCCTACAGGATGTTCAGCTTTTGCAGGGCTGTCTTCAGCAGCTTCTGCCATGTGATGGCACACATAGAAGTGATCTCAATGTCTCTGAAGAAGTGCCCACTTTTGGGCTGGTAAGCAAGGAAACACTGAAATGGGGTAGTATATAAACCTAAGGGAGCCAGGATACAGTTCAGCTGCTTAAGCAATTTAGATGAAACTCCCTTCTGAAAAACTTCTTTCAAGAGCTTTTCCTGGGAATCTTCTGCCCCAAAACTGGGATCCCTGAGGAGGATCACTGTCCCTACAGACCAAATTCTAACTTCAATCAAATTCAAAAATTTCCAAACAGATCTGATTCTAACACACTTTTTATTTTATTTTTAGGCCTCAGACTATAGGTATAGCATAAAAAGGAAGAGTGAATAATCATGTATAGGCATCAGCAACATTACCATTGCTTTGATGCAAATAAATGAACTCTTAGCCATGGCAGCCCTTGAAACCAGACAAAAAGATACTATTTAACTTCTAGACCCTGGCTGGAATAGAAGGAATGTACCTTCTGTTCCTGTGCCCTATACAGCGATGCAAAATTTCTTCAGTGACTCACTGACTTTCCTTGTTTTTCTCTGAGTATGACGGGGAGATACCCACAACTAGATCTCTTGCCCCAACTCCTCCTACCCAACCTGCAATCAAATGCCCAAGCACAGATTCCCCAAGAGCCAGTGAGGCTATATTTCCCACAGAAATCTGAAAACCTGTTGTAGCTCCAAAAGTCAGCACCAATTTCAAATCTGATCAGCATCTCTGAAACTCAGTTACCATACAGCTGAATAAAATATTTTTTCATAAATTTAACACCAGTGTGTCTGTGTTTGGAAACTTTGAAAATACATGTTGTATGGTTTACTGCACTAGAAAAGGTGCCAACAGAGTTTCAAAGGAAGGGAAGTTTATAACTGTTTCCTTTCAGATGCATTTTCCAATGGGATCCATTCAGGGAAAAGGCTGGAACTAACCAAAACATTATTAAAAACTATTATGTAAAGAGACAGGAAGATGGAAAAAGATAGATCCCCAAAAATGAAATGCATATCCAAGAGCAAGACAGACAAAGAAGGAGAAAAAGGATCTGGGCAGAGAGACAGGTTGGATAAGGAAATGGGGTGAGATGGGAGTTTTGTCTGACAGTTGCTATTCGTGGTTCCATATTGTTGCAGATCAATCGATCACAACTGCAGCACTGCTGGCCCAGTTGCATAAGACAAACCACAGAGTTGGCTTAAAGTACAGCACTTGCGAACTGCTGACCTTCAGTTTTCAAACCAAAAATATTCTTTGGGAAACAGTAATACCAGTTTCAACCCAACAAGCCAAGCAAAAGCAAGGATTACTAACCTGAAGTAACACCCTGCTCAATGACATCAGGCACCTATCCTTTGTAGGCATCAACCAGGAAGTCTGCAAACCTAAAACCACACCCTACCAATCTAACTCCAGGTTCTGATTCAATTAACTAGCCAATGATAACCAGAAATGTTAAGACCAGTGACATGGTGTTTTGAAATTGGCTTTACCAGGATCCACTCAAGCAGGAAGGCCAGTTCTCTCTCAGAGAGCCAGAGATACAGCAATTCTTTCTGAGGTCACATGTGCATGACTCCAGTGGAATCAGCACGCAAAACTTAGGGCAGAACTTGGTATGCTCCACAAAGCCACTACATTTCTAGACAAATAATTAACAGTTTGTTGTGAGTGGTTTTTGCTTTTTGTTTTTTCTTTTCTAAATTCATCTAAGCTAGGGTGATGCTAAAATTTATCACTTTCTAAACTGGGATATTTCCCAGAGTAAAAGGTTGTGCTATTAATAATTCATAAACAGAGTCCATCCCTGGGCAAACCAGGACTTAGTCACCTTAACCTAAGGCCTAGCAGCTTTTTTCCTCTTTGGGTCAGTATTATAAAACTGTAGCTCAAAAGATTATTTTTTTAAAAGCCAGGACTGCTTCTGATTAGTGCCAAAGGACTTTCCATTTGTGCTCCTTCAATGGAGAAGTAAACAAATCAATGAAGTTAACTGCATAAATTAACAAGAAAGACTGAACTGACAATCAGGATTTTTAAGGAGCTCAAAATTTCAAGCAGCAGCTTCAGGGGAGAAGGGAAATGTGCAACAGAGGGAGCTGTTGAGGCTGCTCCACCAGGCCACTCAGCCAGCTTTAAGCAGCTGAGTGTAGGGCGGGAAGACCTTGGTGCAAGTTTGCTGAGTCCCAGGCCATCATTCTTGAGGGTGTAATAACTATGGGCTGTAGCACACATGTTGAGGGATGAGGGAAAAAAATAAACAGAGAGACAAAAGAATGAGGATGCACTGCCAATTTCAATTGTGCAGCTTTTATTTTTAAATGCTTATCAAGCTGAGAGAGAGCAGAGTTCTTGGAAAACAAGGTTTCCTTTTTTCCAATGCCAGCGTAAAACACCCTCAAGGACGGGCACTGCACAGACTGTAACAACAAGGAATATGGCTCTGCAACGGCCCAGCATCACAGTCCACCATGGGTCTCACACTGCTCTGATTTTGGCTCGACTGAGAACTCAGAGTAACAGGTCCACTGTCTCTGGTAAAACTGCTCTTTTTAAAATTTTTATTAATCTCCAAACTAGCTGTGTTAGAATTACAGCCAATTACACACCAACTCTCTTCACTAATAAAATAAATTTGTAAAAGGCCTAATTACTACTTTTACTGAACTACACCGTCTGAGGATCTAATACAGGAAAATAAGGGCTCAAGCAGTTGTCAGCTGGGGGATGAAGGGGACAGGATCAGGGGGAGGACCTAGAGTTACCAGCAGGAGAGAACATAAGGTCCAGAAACAAGCCTCAGAGCCCATGCCCCAAAAGAATCCAAAGGGCACTAACCCTGTTTTTGTTCTGAAGCACATCATGAGGATTCATGCCATCATGGCACTCTGGGAGGCCTGTCACGAGTTACACAGGCCTACGCTGCCCACGCCCCAGCTCAGCAGAAAAAGAGAGGTGTAGTCCAAGACAGATAGATCCTGCCTGGACGCTCAGCAGAGAGCCTGGAGAGTCTGACCGGGAGGGAAACAACCAACCATCCACGCCACATAACCCACTCTATCCCTCTACCCTCAATCCAGCCCCCTACCCCCAAGCAAAATCAAGTGAAACAACAAAAGCAGGCAATTGCACAAGAACTGTATCAAAGTGAGGCAGACTGCAGCTTCTGGGCTGCATCATGTAGCTCATCCCAGTACACTGATACAAAGCTGGGAATGTTACCCATACTCTGAGGCAGTCAGCCCCTCATTTGGGACTCGGCTGAGAAGCCTGACCCAAAATTATCAGTCAATAAGGACACACCTATTTATAATAAAAGGTGTGTATTAAATACACTTTTAAAAAGTCCAAACCTTAAAGAAATAAGGGCAAACATGACTCACTCTTTATTGTTCATGCTGAATTTGCCCAGGCAAACCTCGTGTCTCTCAGAATTTGTTAAATGTAATTTTTCCTCCAGAGAACATTAAAAATCAACTATTGCCAAAGTATCCTTCATGTGAAGAAACCTGATGAGAAAATCTGATATGGCAGGTGAGTTAAACTATGGAGGGACATTCCTTCTGGGGATGACCAGACTGGAATATAGTATTTCACTAAGGCAAAGGGGTCTGAAGTTACTCTCTGCATGCCACATGTGCCACATGTCTAATCCTAAAAACTGAGAAATGCTTCCAAGGGAAAAACATGGCAGCACATGCTGTGATACCAAAGCCACAACTCCACAGGCCCCTGGAGTCTCTCAAAGTAAGCTGCCAGCTAGGAAGCTAACACTAGCTTTGGATAAAATGCAGCTCTGGTAGAGTAATTAATTTTTTTCTTAACTAGGATTACATTAATTTTCAAGGACTAATGGAGTCCAGCTGTGATGGGAAGAGCGGCTGCCGATGCACAAAGGCACTTGTGCGCACATTATAAACACACACACACACATACACACACACAAAGACCTATAAAAAGGATCCACTATAACAGGATATTTTTAGTTTCTACAATGCTGCACTAAAAATATAGCCCTGGCTGATACATCATGGCAGAACTATTCTCTCTCTGTCCCTTCAGGAACAGTTTAAAACATTTATTTTTGTTTCCTTTTGCAATGGTCAGAGTAGAGAGAGAAAATAGCAACTCATTGATAAGAGGAAACGAGAGAGACATGAAAAATTGAGAACTACCTAAAAACTCATGGAGAGGTTTATTTTATTAGTTCTTAATAAATATCTTGCAGATTTCCTCAGGAAATACACCAGATCACATGTAAAATAGTTTGATACTGATGTCAACTGCATCAACATATGAAGTCTATTAGGGTGAAGCCGCAGCAGGGTGATCAGCGTGCTGAAAAACTCCACAGTACTTGGGGTGGAGGGGGGGGTATCTCACGGCCTTCCAAATTCTTCGAGAGGTAAAAAAGTCAGCCAAGACGCAGAGAGAAAGAGAAAAAAAAAAGGGGGGGGGGGGGAAGATCCCACATCCTGCTTTCAGCTGCCAGCAATGTGAAGTGCCCAGAGATTAATTCTACGTCTGGCCTGGAAATGTGACTTTAAAGTTT